>JAOXOE010043832.1:0-38242 GCA_028565055.1 Phoeniculus purpureus | reverse complement strand
TCTGCCCTCTACCCACATGGCCAGCGCAGGCTGGGAGGGAAAACTAAACACCCCCACAGCTGAGATGAGTTAAATCCTTGCATGCTGGAAGGCAGTTCGATGCAGGTATACCATAAGCAACATGATTTCACCAAATCCAGAGCACAGGGTTAAGGATGTACAGAGGAAACTCTCTACCCAAGTTCAGCCCTTATATCCCTACCCGTTGATGATGTCTCAGGTAGGCAGTGATGAGTCAGCAACAAGAAGGTCCTATGGGTCCAGCTGTGTTACACCAAAGAGTGCTGAAGGAGCGGGTGGATGTGCTCAGTAAATCATTGTTCATCATCTCTCAGCAGTCCTGGCTAACTGAGGGTTCACAGTGGACTGTAGATTAGCAAATGTGACACCCATCTACAAGAAGAGTCGGAAGGAGGATGTGGGGAACTGCAGACCTTTGAGTCTGACTGTGGTGCCAGGAAGGGCTATGGAGCAAATAATCTTGAGTGCCATTTGCAACAATCTTGAAGGTCTTTTCCAACCTAAATGATTCTATGATTCTCTTTCATGATGAGAACAGTCTCCCTAAGAAGCACTTGCAGCTTGTTTTCACCAAGTATATTTTGCATCAAGGAGAAGGAGGTGGAGAAGGCTTCCTGCAGCTAGGGTTTTTACCCACTGGTCACACAGCTGTGAAGCTTCCCATGGGCAGCAGGAGCTAAACTGGGGGTACTGGGGAGAGCTGGAGGCTGCATTCATGCCCCCACATACCCCTCCTACCTCTCTGTGTCTATCAGGACAGCAAAGAACCTGTACAGAATCCCACCCAAGAAGCAGCCTGTATTACTTTAAAGACAGTGATGGCTTCAAACTCAGGAGTTTCTTCGCTCTCATTTTTTTCACACCACAGGGACACAGATGACATCGGCATGGTCATTCGCGGCAGCATGAACCTCAGCAATGCCACAGCATGGAGAGTCAACTCGAAGACCCTGTATTTGTCTAATCATAACGTCACCTACTACCTCAAGTCAGACAGCGAGAGGGACATGAACACCTTTGTCCAAAGGCTGATGGAGTTAAATGTTGTCATATCTGACAAATAGAGGAGCAGCATCGTCTGCTCATCAATGAATTCATCACTTCTTTAATTGAGAAAATGATGGTGTCATTATAGCAACTATTAAAAAGTGATTCCTCAAACCATGGAAGTATCGAGATATTTGACATTGTTATTACACAGTTGAAAAAACTCACCCACCATCTGCAGTTTACAGAAATGGAAGGTCGTAAGGTGAACTGAAAAATTTGGAAGGTGAACAACAGGAAAATATCTTCAGCTTAGAAAATACAACAGCATCTGAAACTGGTGATGCAAGCAGGGTCTTCGGAGAATTTATTTCCAGCAATTACTAGAAAATAGGAAGGAATTCACGCTTTAGCTCACACAGGCAGGCACAGGCACTGCGAAACACACTGAGACCCAACTAGCAAGTTTATTTTGAATGGGGTTTTTGCCACTTTTCTCAGTTTCCCAGGCTTTTCAGACCTCCAGAATTTAATTTTCCAGGTCTGCATTTTTACAGATTTGCACTGAATTTCACAGATGAAATTTTTCGAGCTTTAATGCAATGAAATGCCCCACAGAAGACAGCTTTTTCTAGACACTTTGCTGAAAGGCTCCTACATTGGCTTCTTTAGGCTCAGCAAGGCTGTTTTGCTTTTTTAAGGGATGACAAGCGTAATGGGGTTTGGTTTTCAGGGAGCGGTGTAGTTTGCAGGGAGCTTGTGTCTGCTCCACTTCAAACTCCCGGTCTTTACATTTCTTTTTACACAGGGAGCTTCTTATGTCCCTTCTGATCTCACTGAGTGGTGGAAAGATGCTCCTTTGTCAGGAATGCAGAGCTGCTCAGCTCAATTGACACCAAGATACAAATCTGACATGAGCCCACCTGTGGTGTGGGCTGTTATGAATTAGCTGAGAAATTAAGGCATCACAAAATGGAACAAAGCTGACAATAAGATGCATTTAAAGGAATCCATGCAAGCCTGCCATAAATTAGTTGTACTTTAGTGCAGCGGCAGTATGTAGTTGAGGGAAAAACATGTGCTGCTTTAGGGGTTTTTATCACCTCCACAATACCTTGGACAGAGAGAGGTAGCACTCACCCTCCTTGTGATTGTCACCTATTTCCAAGTGATTCTGGAAGACACATTGATTGTTTTCAGCAAATATTTTACTTCTGACGTGTTCCTGACCCCAAAAAGTAAAAATCACCTGAAGAGCTCCATTTACCCACACCAGTTCTGTATGAGGCACAGAGAAGACGCTGGGACCGCCCCAACAAGGACATTTGCTTGCCCAGAAATCTCTTGTGGGGTCACAGAGGTATAAACTGGCTTGCAGTTCATCCTTTCTGTCCCTGCTTGGCAACAGGGTTTATCCAAGAAACTCTCAACTTTATTTCGACAGCACTTCTATGACTGGCAGAGGGTTTCTGCTGCACAATACCTGCAGGAACTTCCTTTGAAGCAGCAATATGCTGCTGACAAAACTGATTCCATCCCTTTGTGTAGGTATCAAAGGATGCTTTGATAGCAGACCAAAAGCTTTGTTTTAGGCCCAGAAGCAATGATAGAAATGGCAAACCCATGTACCCCAAGAGGAGGTCATGCTGAATAGCTCATTGTGCTCAATGACTCGTTAAACAGTTGTAGCTCTTCCAATGGATCTTGGCCCTCCCCCACTTGTCTCTGGTCTCCCTGGTGTGATTTCTCTGACCTTGAGTGACAATGCTCCTCTATATGTGTGTGAGTCAAAGACTCCATCTTTGTCATGGACCTTTGTGTCCAGAAGGACCTTTGTTCCTCCTCAGCTTTATGCTTCAAGGTGCCTGAGTCACCTTTGAAGGTGCAAGGCAAGCATCAGTCCCCAGGTGGTTTTGGTAATGCTTCTCCTGAAGTTTTTGCATATTGCAACATGCACTATCAGGCTGTAGAAAGCCTGAATTTCACCCATCAGCTTTGGGCTGTGAGCAGCAGGAGGAGAAGGAAGCATCTAAATAGGGCAAATGATCTTTGAGTATCAGGGTAAAGCAGGACAAAACTAATGGGGTTCAGGCCTGCCATCCTCTATGCCCAGCCCTATGGCTCCCCTCTAGCAAGCTATAGGCTTTCAGTAGGACCTGTTATGGGTTGCTTGTGTGTATCAGGTTGTCTGGGTTGCATAGGGACATCTGACCATGGTGATGGTGCTGCAGTTACTGCTGTTTGGCAGCAGCACTCAGAAACACTGTACTATCAGCAGGAGGACATGAAGCTGGAGCAGCCAGTGACACCTCTGATAAAAATCTTCAAAATGAAATTATGCATCAGGCTGACAGGAATAATCCACACCTTCTCTCCCAGGTGGGTGAGGCTCAGCATGAGCCCATAGCCTTTCTTCCATCCAAAGCACCCCTTCGTATCAGTCCTATGTGCACTGCATCCCATTGGCTGTCCCTGAGGCTGAGCACCATCACCAGTGGGTTGGTGTGTCTGTCCTCCCCAGGAGCTGCCACCAGGTTCAAATACTGCAGCTGGGAGGGTAATCAGTAACTGCAGAGGGAGTACTGTGGAAAAAACACATGTCCCTTTCAATTATGTTTGCTTAAATCCACTGCAATGAGTGCGGGGCCGTAACACTCAATTATTCCCAGCAATCAAATTAAATTTATGCTCATCATTAAAGAGTCACCGTTTGCCCACGGCTGCCTTCTTGGGAGCTCTGATCACTGCTGTGTTATCATTGGGGGATGGTGAATAAATTCTTGTACATGCTTTATCCTCAGCCAGTCTTTGGGGATGTCAGTCTCTTGTTTTTCAGAGTTGTTCTCATCATAGGATTTGGAAAACACTCCCCAGTCTGATGTACTGTAAAAATGACTTAATGCATAATGTGGTCTGTAGTCCAGAGGAGAAAGATCAAAGCACTCCAGCCTCTTTCCTGCTTTTAAAGCCCAAACCAGCAGCTTCAAGCAGGCAGGAAGGTCTCAACAGATTTTGGTCTGTGGTGGCACCTCAACAACCCTCAGGAGTGTCACGGTTTGAAAAGTACCAGAATTTTCAGATGTGTGGAGCTGTGCTTTCCTGAAGATAAATGTGTGTTTTGCTGTAAGAAAATTGTCCCAGTGACCTGTCCTGGGAGGGATGGGCACTAGGTGACACTATAAAAGAGGGCTGACAACTCAGCCCTGCCTCTTTTCTCGTCTGGGAGCTTTGCCCCAGCACATCAACATTGGGCTCCGTCTTTCCTCACACACTTCTGGATGTGGAGAGTGAGACGGGACAGGAGCAGCTGCTGCCACAACCCCCCTGCCCTCTTGGGGGCAAGGGGTGGGCAGCAGCTGCCCTCCACCCCAGACCCTTGTTCTGCCTGGGGGAGGTGGGCCAAGAAAAGCAGGTCTCGACCCGGCCCATCTCCAAGCCGGAGCGGCAGGCTGAGAAGCAAGAGGAGAGGAGAGACAGAGAGGGAGAGAGACAGGAGGGGAACGGAACCTCTCAGCCGTGTTTGTGACGTTGGGGAGGCCCCTGCTGATGCCAGCCATGCGGTCGTTGCCATGAGGAGCTTGGAGGCAGACTTTTGTGTGATGCTGCACGTGCATCCAGGGTTAGGGTATCAACACTTCCTGGAGTGTGAGCTGGGCAAAATGTCAGGCTGAAGCTTTCTAAGGAAAATGCAGACTCAGCAGCACAAATTGTGGGTTTGTCTTATTTTTGACAAGTTCCTGTTAAGACTAAACCCATTAAAACCCAGATGTCCCAAACTGATGACATAATCACAGAATGTTACAGGTTGGAAGGGACCTGAAAAGATCATCTAAGTCCAAACCCCCCTGCTGGAGCAGGGTAAGCCCACAGCACCTGGTGTACCCAGACTGTCTCTGAATACACTGTTCTATATGGGGTTCAAACCCACAAATCCTGGGATTCAGAGTCCTATGTTCTGCCAACTGAGCCAGCCAGGTGCTAATATGTGGTAGTGCTGCATCTCTACCTCTTGTCTTTCTTCATAGAGTAACATTTGGAAGCTTTTAAGTAGCACCAAATGCATTACATAGGTCCCAAATATACTAAATTCTTGCATGTTTCACCCAAATTAGTGTCTGGAAAAGGCAAGCACACACCAGTATTCCTCCAGTAAACGGGCAGAACAAGCATAAATTCATTAACACCTTAAATGACCTCAATAGCAGTCAATTATCCATTTCCTTCTGTTTACCTGTCAAATTCATCCAGAAGTCACAGTGTGTACTTTAAAAGTTGCAAACGGCTCATTTTTAATGAGAAACACTAATTTATCTACCAGCCAACATACTGCAGGACGGAAGAGTTAGAGACAGTAACACAAGACCTGATAGGAGCTTATGAAAAACACCTTCCCTTGCTGAAGAAGAAATCATAGCATCATCATGATTGGAAAGGCCCTTCAGCATCATCAAGTCCAGCCCTCAACCCAACAGCTCCCTAACCCCTACACCATGGCCTCAAGTGCTCTAGCTACCCATTTTTTAAACACTTCTAGGGATGGGGACTCCACCACTCCCTCAGGAGTCTTGCTCTGTGCTGAGGATGGTGGGACAGAGAAGCCCACACTCTGTGGACCTTGGACAAAGTCTGCCTAGAGCATGAAAGTTGCGAACTGCAATAGCCAAGCTCAGCCCTGCTCTGTTTCATCCTTGTCTGATGGAAGATCCAGGATCTTGTGCCAATGTGCCCCAAACAGCAATTGCAAGTGGATCTGGATGTGCTTAACTCTTGCATTTCCAGTGCTGTGGCCATTCCTCTACATGACACCATAGGCTTCTGCAGCTAATGTGGCCAGGCAGTTTTCGTCAGAGAAAGCCAATACTGACGAGTGCAGCTGCCTGGTCTGGAGCAGGGAGCACGTCTGGGTGATAAATGGAGGCAAGCAGGAGGATTTACGCATTTATGCATTAATGTTATTGCTATTGTTTGGCTGGAAAAGATTATCTTCTCTGCGTCTGGACAAGTCTAATGCTGGCCTGATCCTGTTAACCAGCTACCACAGATGTTTAGCCAAACACACCCATAATCTCAAAATGAAAAACGAAAGAAACTCCAAGCGGTTTTCAAGGGTGACTGGAGCAAAGCTGAGGACAAGCACAGGAACACAGGCCAGTGTCTTCAGTTTCAATTTCTCTTTTTAGTATTTCTTTCTGTGCACACAGATGTTTCATAGAAGCCCAGTTTCTCAGACAATTCAAGTAAGACTAGTTGTTCTTGGGTTAACTAGTTGTTCTTGAGGTGAAGATAGGGATGGAGAGTAGCACAAATTCTTCATAATCTCAGAGGAATTAGACACCTGCTGCACCGCTTAGATACACACACATCTATGGGGCCAGAGCTGGCAGAAGCCACTTTCCATCATTTATCAGCCATTCTGGCTAACTCCCAGTTGATTGGAGGTTAGCAAATGTGGCCATCCTGAGTGCCATCACATGGCACATATGGGACTATCAGGTGATCAGACCCAGTCATCACAGGTTTATGAGAGGCAGGTCCTGCTCCACCAACCCAACCAATCTGATCTCTCCCAGGGTGGTTTGGAGTCCCCATCCCTGGAGGGATTAGAAAGCCGTGGAGATTGGGCCTTGAGGAGTATGGCTTAGTAGCACTTAGTAGTGTTATGTTAATGGTTGGACTTGATCTTAAAGGTCTTTCCCAACCTAAATGATTCTACGATTCTTTGAAGTCCACAGGGTCTGCAGAAGTTTCATGTGAAGTGGGTCAAGAAATGGTTGAAGCCAAGTTAGGTTGAAATCTCCTTTCCAGAGCAGATGGGACCGTTTGGCTGGAGTTGGCACAGTACGGCACATTTGAGTTATGTCAACAGTCCATACAAGTAAATCTAAAATCCTTCCTCTAGAACATGTTTCTGGCTGTATAGTCTGGATGAAAATTTGGCTGAAAGGAACCTAGAGCATCTTCTGGCGTGTCGCTGTTAGCCCTTTGCTGTTACACAATCACGTCAACGGACACACACCCCATTCACTGATCTGGTTTATTATCACTAGATTGGGTCACTGTTGAATTCTGACACCAAAATCACTGTCCTGTATGGTAAGTGAATTTTAGGGATGTTGTAAAGCAGTTGTATTTAAACATGATAATAGAAACTATATGCTTTTGAGGAAAATGTGACTGAAAAGTACCACTACGGAGCCCTGTTGTGCTGGCTCTTCCACAGGTGTGTGGCTAAGGAACCGCTGCCTGAAGACTTCTGAGTCAAGCAGCAAAAAAATTTCCTTTGTCAGACACAAAAACTGGTTCTAGGGGAAGTTCAAGAGGTCTGTGCGTGGCCACTGACTGAGCAGCATCTGAGTGTGGGTCTGGGGGACAGACCAGTCTTTGCTTACTACCACTTCAGCTGTTTTTCAAGGTCCCCGTGGACTGTTGTCCTGCCATTTTGTGTCTCTTCCACCACCCTCACCCCACAATTTTACATCAAGTGTGCATTTGCTGAGGGTGATCTCTGCCTCATTGTCCAGATGTTGAATGATGTGATCTTATATAATGGCTCCCTGCCTGTGTTTGGGGAGGGCAGGACAAGGTGCATTTGAACAGATCATGCCTGGTTCTCGGAACAGCCAGTGCCTCCTGTCCAGCTGAACCTGTCCTTTTAAGGGAGGATCTTCAGGGAAAAATAGGTGATCTTACATAATGTGCCATGGGCTGTTGTTCTTGGGTCATAGAACCCTCCCTGGGCTAGAGGAAGTGGTCGTGTTGTCAGGTCATAGGCTGGACTTGATGATCACAGAGCTCTTTTCCAGCCTCAATAATTCCGTGATTCCATGATCTTCTCCACCAGAACTGCAAACACACCCCTACAAATGTGCTCTGTCATTGCAATCGTTCCAGTTTCCCCAAGAGCATCGTTTTAGCCCCTGATGGGGGGGATGGATGCCCATATTCACTGCACGGAGGTTGGACTAGATGACTTGTGAAGGTCCCTTCCAGCCCATAACGTTCTACGGTTTTACGAAGATTATGGAGCATTTTGGATGCTTTTCACCAGTACGCTCCTCCTGCTCTCCCTCCCAAGTACAACTATTCCCTGGTTTTACTCCAGATGGGCACAACCTTTCTTCTTTCCCAAATTCCTGTTCCCAGGGGTGAGTTTCGATTTGTGAAGTGCAGCATTTGTAAACTGATTTAGTGTCTTCAACCTGGTACTTGTGAACCAGCTTTAGCCACTGTCAAAGGTGATGCACAGCTCACTTTCTGCTCCCTTGGTAAGGCAACAGAAAGCACCTCACGTGTTTGCTCATGAAAAACAGTCATAACAGTGAGACAGACAAGCTCACACGGGTCGATATATTTGTATGAATATTCAGATGAGAACATTTGCACTAGTTATCAGGACATGTTTGTTTTTCACAAGGGATTACTTGGAAGGAAGTGTCTTTCTACCAAATATTTATGAATAAAAGAGGTCACAAATCCAAAGAAAATTATTCACAGGGATTAGTCTGCAAGATTTCCCTGGGTGTCTGCAGTATTTCCAGTCACTATTGGTTGCTGTCTCCAGCCATGCAAAACCTGATGAGCTTTGGCAAGGCCTTTCAGAGGATACAGGATCTTCTGGAGCACGGATGGAGGTATTACTAGAAGTTCCCTAAAATGCTGAGCTTCAGCCAGTAGTTAACAATAATAAGTAAGAATATTCATTTTAATAAAACAATCCTTGCTCAGCAGGAGACCCCGAGTCTGAGCTGACACCTGTTCTTTATCCTCAAGACACCATTCCCAGTTAATGCTGCCTGAGCCCATTAAGTTGAATCCAAAGCACAGGGCACCATCGCTGTTCTTATGAACCCAGGGGAGTCACTGCAAAGACACTGCACTTCCCTTCCACTTAAGAGCATGCCTTAATTCCAGAGCTTCTTGACGTGCTTGTCCCACATCACAACTTGACTTCCACAGCGTGGATGGAGCCGAGTGCTCAAGGAGGTCGGGCTGGTTACAGGGTGATGGTGTTGGACACTCTCACCCACACTTTTGAGGTGTCATACACAGTGTCAGGGTGTCAGTTGGGTGTGCTCTGCTAATCCCACCCTCTACCAGATGCAAGATGTCAGTCAAACATGCATTTTCTTCTTCCTTCAAGGCAATAAAAAGTTTGAGAGGATCTTTGTTCACAATTTGACAACCTCAGAAGTCTTCTGACACTGCGAGTTTCTGAATCACATGGGTTGGATTTTCAAAGCAGGTACCAGTGAGAACCAGGTTCCACAGACCTCTGGGGTCTTTCAAAACCCTAAGTAAAACCAGAAATACCAAATATCTGTGCTGTAGGTTGGATGCCTTAAGACTGCATGACACCGTTGTTGACTTCTCTCTGAGCTTCCCCTCAAGAGCCACACTCCACCTGCCATGAGTGCCTACCAGGCTAGTGCAGGAGCTCCTGAGTGTGCAGAAGGGGGACTCCAGCCTTCATCTCAAGCTGGTCAATATTGGAACAACCACAGTGAGTCACAATTACAAAGAGCTCTTAGCAATGATGTGAGGACCTTGAGCCTGAAAAGAAGATTCAGTGGAGGACTTGCAGCAGAAAGATGTGAAGATGGGAGAGCCTGACCTGAGGATGAACTGATATTCTAGCACTGACATCCACCAAGCAAAGTGGATGAGGACTGGGGAAAAGGCTCTCTGGTGGCTGAAAGAGATTCTGGGAATCCAGTTTCCTAGCAGCAGCAGGGCAAGAGCATGGTGTGGGCTTTCCAAGAAGGAGAACATCAGCTGGGTTTGACTCCGATGGTATTCCTGAAATCTTTCTAGGCCCTGACTCCAAAAGGAATTTGCCCAGGTAAAGTTTCCTAGAGTTACCCAAGGCCCAGGAAAGCTGATTTAGAGTGATGTTAGAACTGCTCAAACCAACAGTTTGAATAAAAAAATCTTCTCATTGGTTCAGCTCCTAACCAGTGTAGGTGGATAAACGGCAAACTGATTGCCACTAGGTCACTAAGTCAGTAGTAAAATATCTGACAGGGTTCATTGAATGGGAGCTGTAGCAGGGCAAATTCATCCTGCAAATAACTGTTAAAGCAACTAACCCCTGGTCACTTCATCATGTCTGAGTTCGGTTTCATTACACGGCTCTCAAACCTGTTTCGGTGTTTCCTTCCCAAATATGTGGTTGGATTCAAAGGGAACAGAGGTTGAACTCGCGCTCCTGCTACGCAGGTGCTCAGATGGGACTGCACAAGACTTGCTGATGCAGTCAGGAGCATCTCCATGGCAAGATATTCCAGAGATTTGTCTTTATAATGCAGAGCTTTCTCTAAGGCAAAACAAGTCACTCTGAGGAAAGCAAGCTCATACTAACATAGATCTTTCTAAGCCCAGGTGCAGAATATGTTGCCGGTGCAGAAATATTCCTAAAGCATCGCAGCCTTGGTGCACCAGACAAGCTCCTGCTCCCTCTATTCCTTCCTAGCCTCCCCAACTCCTGTTGTTCATGGGTAGCTGGGTGCTGCAGCCCCTTGCCATTGTGCCACCCATGCCTCTGTGGTCCTGAGTCATCTGGAGCAGCTTCTTGTGGTGGAATTCACAGGTAGTCGGCTCCAATGGCAACCTCAAACAAAAGCCAACCTCAGCCAGGGCAGATGGAGGCAGCCTGCTGTGAGCTGTGCCTGCTGTCACCCCTGCTGCCCTGCCCATGGCTGGGCTACCAAAAGGTCTCCCTAAGAGGCAAAATCCTCAAGCTGTTCCCACAGCCCAGGGCCATGGATTCACAGGAGTTTACTGCACTTTGCTTGACTTGGTGCCTGTTTCCAAAGCAAACGGGTTTGCACAACAGCAAATTGTAGCTTTTGGGCCATTCCTGGCTTTAGGAATTGTCAATGTTGTCTGCTGGTGCCATCAGCAGCTCCAAGCTCATCTGAAAGCTGCTCCATGAGAACGATCTGAGCACAGGCAGGGTGAACTGGATATGTGAGCCCCACTTAGCTGCATATATATATGTCAGTAAGTGGGACACTCAATAACCTGGGATCTGACAGCCTTCAGATCCTGTGTGGAGAGCTGTCAATCATTTTGGTTTATATTAAACACCTTCCCAGGCGTCTGGGCCATATTATAATACCCCAGCAGTGCTCAATTATGGATGTGAACCACACATGCTAATCTCTTGATCCTGTCTTATTTCCCTTTTGGTCAGTCCCTCAGGGAAGAAAAAAGATGTCTTTCGTGAGCGTAAGAAAACTAAGAGCCGTGCATAGGGCAGGGTGGAACGAGCAGGTATCACTTTGTGTCTCTCCCAAACCAACTATGGATCCTTTGCATTGATTTGAGAGCATGTTTGTGGCCATCTTCTCTCTCTGCCACAGTCATAATCATAATGGAGACATCTAGTAACCAGTAAACAGCTATAAAACAGGAAATGCTTTAATATTTTTTGTCCTTCTCAGCTTGCATCCCACCTCCCCAGATGAGATGAGACTGAGCTGAACCTGCTGGACAAGAGGCACAGGGGTAGTGATCACAGAGAGGACAGTGGCTGTCCTGCTCTGGGGCAGCTTGTAGGAGCTCCTCAGGAGAGCACAGAGTAGCTCAGACCAGCTCAGAGCTGAATTTTCATCTTAGAGTAACTTCTGGTTGATTTTTCTCTGACAGTGAATTTAGTGACGATAGAGGACATTTTCCTGACAGTTCTGGGGTGGGGGTCCTTTGCATGCAAATCAGGATCTCCGATCAATTCATGCACCTGGAGGCACTCACAGCTCCAGCTGTTTTCAGGTAAGGGCACAGTTACTTGAGCAAAGAATAAACCTCAAAGTTCTTGCACATCCTGAGGATATGGAGATGGAAGAGCTTAGCAGCACTTTCTAAGAGATGCTTCTCATCCCTAGGGGCTCAGGCAAGCTCAGCTTTGGGAAATTTCTTCTCCAAGAAGCAACCTTTATCTCATGGAGCAGCAGAAAACTTCCAGTGTGACCCATGGGTTCTTCTCAGTATAAAGGGGATCCAACAGGAGGAGCTGGGAAGGACCTTCCCAAGCAGAATTGTAGAAAACCAGCATCCATTTGAGCCCTGCAGTGTCCCCCTTGCCACCATGACCTTCAGGTAACCTTGCTTCCCAGTGTGAGAGTAGCAGCAGAAGTGGTTTCAGTCCACTGCAACTGGAATGGACTAGGCAGTTTGCCAAGCGAGTATCTGCTGGGTTAATCACTGCGCAAATCTAATCAGGAACTGGAATGTGCCAGGCTCGTTACTGAAATTAAATTCACCTCCAATTAAAGAGAGAGCTACAAGCTTCCATCATGTAGAGGTGCCCCCAGGCTGCCTCTCCCAAAATCAACACTGAATCCAGTCCTGCTGAACTACAGGTTTTCTGAACACTGGAGGGATTTCCAGGTGGAGGAAATGAACTACTGCTCGTGCTTCCCCCGAAGCTGTGTAAGGAGTGTGCTGATGCCCTTAATAGGTCACCTTGCAAGTCACAAGTAAGTTCAGTGGTAGGATTTCCAAGGAGCACTTGCCAAGAGAAATCTGGGGACCCAGTAACAGGAATGGCAGGGTTGCACAAATCCTCACCTTCACATCGTGAATCTTTCCTTGGGACCTACATGACTGGTGTCTACACTCAGGAGACCAAATTAAAGATGCACTTTGTGATGAGAACAACAAGGCCACAAAGTTGAGCCAGTAAAATAGCAGAGATGCTGACTTAAAAGTTCTTCAAGCTTCATTTGCCCCTTTGGCTTCTACTTGCACAGCCTAATCACATCATCACCACTCCACATTATCTCTTCCTCCATCTGTGCTTCACCTGGGCACCACCTGATTTCAGAGAAGGACTTTGTGATTATTTTAGGTTAAAATGTGTGTCTGTAACTGAAAACAAGCTCTAGGACTTGCAGGGCTGCAGGTGTAATTCTTCTCTCCTCCAACACTTAAAGAAAAAAACAATCCACAAAGTTTTGGTCTTGACTTTCACCTGGAAATGGCCAACATGGGTGGAACCTCGGCAGGCTTCCCTTACACGTCCTTGTTCTTCTCATACCTCCTGCTGCCTACTCTAAAATCACAATATTTCCAAAAACATAGCTAAGGTCTTAGCTCTTCCAGCCTCATGGCCAGGAACCAGCAATAGGTAGCCCTGAGCAAGGAGCTACAGTTGGGATAATTGAGTAGCTCCAGTCTAGGACCATAGGATAAACTGTGTGACCTGGAGATTGCAGTGTGCACCTAGGTCTGTACCTCATGGTGATGAGATCTTCTTGATGTAAGTGACAGACCGTGAAGTTAGTTCAGTGACTCTTCAGTGACTGGGGAGTAAAATATCCAAGACCTGGGGCACCAAGAAGTCATGGCCTGGAGAAAGTCACGCCTTGTGCTCATCTACTCCAACCCCCTGCCACGGGAAGTGATGCCTCTCAACCAGACTTGGTTGCTCAAGTCCTCATCCAACCCGGCGTTGAACACCTCCAGCGATGGGGCAGCCACAGCCTCTCTGAGCAACCGATTACAGAGTCATTTAGGCTTCCAAAGGCCCCTCTGCTAGAGCTGTGGGCACATGTGTCCAGCACACCCTCACTTGCCTTGGGTGTCCTCCAGCCACAACTGTTGTAACTCCAAATCTCTGTCCTGAACAAGCAGGAAATAGGTTTAACCTGCCATCTCCCGCGTTGTGGCTGAGCTGAAGGGACTGTGGAGAGAATCACCTCACTGTCCATTTTATAAGTGGTGCCTATAAATTTGTCTCCAAAGGGAAAAAGGAAATTCTCAAAATGAAAGGTTTTTGTCTCCTCTGATCTGTTTATGGGGCTGTCAGGTCTATCTGTAGGAATGGTTTAGAATTGAACTTTTCTTTCTGCTACCAGAAAGTGATGAACTGCCAAGCTCCATGTGGTTCTGCCCCGAGCCATGACCTGGCATAACTAAAGGGGTGGTTATAGCTCTGCCAGGATCAGGGACAGTAAATCAGTTCTGTTTGGTGCTCTCATGGAGCTGGGTGAGGAACGGGTCCTTTTTATTTTCACTGGTATTAGCAAGACAGTGTTTTAATTGCTCCCAGCACATCAGGATTTAAATATATGTATATGCATATTAAAGAAAACACTCCATTTGCCAGCAAAAGGATTTCACCTGGCTCATTTCAAACTGGAGCCCATGTGAGGGCTTTTCATTAATGGAAACAGCTTGGTGAATGCTACAGCTCAGCCTCATGGAGCATTTTATTGGTGGCCAAAGCACCACCAGCACATCAGAAGGATGTCTGTGTGTTCTGGATCTCTGCAAAAGCCATAGGTGCTGAGAGGAAGGAGCTCAGTGTGAGCAGCAGGAGACTCCATCTTCAAACAAAACCTATGTCAGTCCTTCACAGGCTCATCTGAAGCCATTCAGGAACTGCAAGTACAAAGAGGTGCAAGGAGGACTCAGGTGAACTCCTGGCACGTGTTAGCAAATAACCATTCAAAGAGCAAAGCCACACTGCTTGTCAGCCCTGCTGCAGGGCTGCGAGGGGAATCTGGAGCACAGGTACAAGGTGGAACCCGAAGAGCCTTCCACTGGGCTTCAAGGGATGAAAAGACCTTGTTATGGAGCAGATAGCTCGGCGCTGCCTCAAGGGTTAATTAGCAGCATCCTTTGCCTTTGGAGGTGTTCATCTAAGTGCTTCCTCCTGAAGGGACAGCCATCTTTGTTGCCTGGATACAGCCTTGCTGGGGCTTTGAGAAAGGTAGCTGGAGCTTCATTAGAGGAGGATGTTAGTAGGATTTTCAGACTTAGCTGCACTATGTAAATTATTACCCAGGGCAGCCCTGAGGCAAAGCGGCTGCCGGTTTCTATCAGCCACACATCACATCTGAACACTGACAAGACAAATAAGGGCAATTGTCTCTCTCCCCTTAATCAGGGGAACATGATTAGCTGGAGGAGGCCTCGGCCAGGTGCTCACCAGCAAGCACTACCCTGCTCAGGAGCGTGAGCATCTCTGCGGATACATGAGGAGGAGTGAGGACTAGCCACATCCAACACTCTTCAGCTGTGGAAGCAAGCTAGCAGACCTCTTTCATGGCTTGGAGGAAGGCTGCCAGGAGTATAATCATTAAAAAATAAAGAAGACCTGAGGAAATGATGGTTGTAGCTGTTTTTCCGCATGTTGCCCAGGCCATATCACAGAATCACAGGCTGATGGGGGTTGGAAGAGAGACCTCTAGTCCAACCCCACTGGTAAAGCAGGATCACCTAGAGAAAATCCCTTAGGAACATATTAAGATGGGTCCCCATTCCTATGCTGGCAGGCTGCATGGCAAACCCATGGCACAGGGACAACTGGTGCTGAAGCAGGGGCAGTGAAAGTCGAGACAGATGGTAGGTAGGTGCTTTAGAGAACCACCTCTTCTGCTCTGATACCTGACAGATATCTGAGGGAATCATTTCAGCCAGCCTTGGCGGGTGATGGTGTAGGCAATGATCCTGCTTCACGTTCCCTGCAGCTCCCAGCAGGACCAGCACAGCCCAAGGGGCTTCCCAGCATCTCTGTAACGACATGGAGAAAGGTGGTTGTGGCCTTACAGTTTTGTAAAACCAAATGTCACTGCTCTTACAAGAGTAAGAGGCTCTACGAGAGGAAAAGGCTGGGACTACACCCAGACCAGTAACCCCTGATCAGTGCAGCTTCGGAAGGCAGACATAAAGAACTTGTTCCCATGGGTCCACCTGCCCTTGCTAGTGCCTGAATTCCTGTTTGATCCTGAAAACCTCCTCTGGCTGCTGGACCCAGGGACCCTGGAAAGGTCTCACAGCAGCATCAAGGTTGGTGCAGCATCTTGGCACTGAAAGTTCGGCTCCAGTGTGAAGAATGGTTTCACCTTCCTCACCCCAGCCATGGATGCATCAAGGAAGCAGCAGCTGCTCTGGCCACGGTGATGCCTGTATCAGAGGCTGGAGCATGCCCAGGCCATGGGGGACCAAGGGAGAAAGGAGCATCTAATGCATTGCTTCTGAGGGATGCTTGAGAGGCAGTATGCTTGGACTTGCAGGGGTCTCCTTGCTTGGTGAGGACCTTAGCCATGAGGCTGTGGTCATCCTGCAGCTCACCTTTCCTAGGCTGGTGTTGCTGATGCAAAGTGAGAACATCCCAAAGGGATCACTCCAAGGGACTGATAACTTCTACCTAGCTCAGGTAACTGAGATCAGAAACAGCTCTGGGTAAAACCCCAGATTTTTGTGGAGAAATATAGATTTTTCTGAAGTGGGTCCCATGGCAAGTGAAGTGCCCTGGGAGATGTTCCTTAAGCTGGAGCAGCAGGACATCATCATCATCCTCCTCTTCAAAGGATAAAGGTCCAGTGAAACAGAACCTACTCTCCAGCCCCTGCTTCTGTTCACTGGGTGACCTAAAGTCCAATGTCATTAAGCAGAGCCATCAGCAAAGTAAATAACAAACCACTTTTGCCCCCTGCTTGCACCTTGTCTCAGGAAACTGCCTGCTGTCTGGCTCCTGGTGCAGGCTGGAGAAGGGGGATGGACAGGAAGCACGGCAGAGAGAGCAACGGCCTTTTAATTAGAAGGCAGTGCAGATGATTGTGGTGGTGACAAATGTTTTCATTAGGAAAAAAAGGATGTGGTACAGCGGCTGTGCCAGAGCCCTTGGATGCTCCTTCCGACCCAGGAGCGAGAAATGGTCTGACACCGACAAACACTTCCTTGGAGATGCTGTGGTGAGGAATGGGTATGGGATCACCCGCACGCCAGCTCTGGTGGGCTGAAGTCACATCCTAGGCAGATGCTAGTCATAGAATCAAGACTGGCTCAGGCTAGAAGGGACCTTAGAGGTCATCTAGTCCAACCCCCTGCCAGGGAGCTGGTTGCTCAAGGCCTCATCCAGCCTGGCCTCGAACATCTCCAGGGAGGGGGCAGCCACAGCCTCTCTGGGCAGTCGATTCCAGAGTCTCTCCACCCTGGTACTGAAGAACTTCTTCCCAAGATCTAGTCTGAACCTCCTCTCCTTCAGTTTCAAACCATTTCCCTTTGTCCTATCACTGGATCCCCTAGGGAAAAGCTCTTCTCCAGCCTTCCTGTAGGTTCCCTTCAGGTACTGGAAGGCACCTTTATGGTCCCCCCGGAGTCTTCTCTTCCCTAGGCTGAATAACCCCAGCTCCCTCAGCCTGTCCTCATAGCAAAGGTGCTCCAGCCCTGCAGTGGAAGGGTTTGCTGTGCTGTGTGCACCTGGTGTGAACCTGACTTCAGAGCTCCCTTTGCTGGTGGGTGCAAACCTGCACACACACCTCACCGCAGTGACCATGCGTGTCAAGGTGGGACTTAGTTCTACAGGCTTGAACCTTGCTTGGGTTCCTTCCAGAGACTGAAAGGATTTCTGTGTGTACAGAAACAGTGCAAATCGTAACGGACACTGGTAAGACACTGAGACATCCTTCCACGCTGGTGCCTCACCTGCCATCCTGAGCGCTCAGTGACAGGGTCAGCTTGGGGCAGTTTTCAGTATGAAAGTCTGGGATATTCGCCTGGAGATGATGGGGCTTCCCAGCACTGATTTAACAAGAAATATATTGAGCATTTGAAAGTGGTTTGATTTAGAGATGGGGTAAGATGGTGCCAAATCTAACATTTTCAAATTTACTTTCTCTCTCTCTCGTCGCGATGCATCTCATTAATTACACAGCACGAGTTCCCCAAACCCCTGCGTACTTCAGCTCATTTGCATCTCAGTCACTGACTTCATTACAATATTTCAATGCAATTAGAGGTCTTAATCTCATTTCTTTGCCTTTCCCCTGGACAGAACTCAGCAAAATGGCTTGGCAGCTCACGGTGGTTTCGGCAGACGCTGCCCCTGCAAGTCTTCCTGCGCAGATGTGCTTGAAGGGCCATTTTACAGTTTCCACCCACATCTTTCCTCCATTGCCCTGACTGGGTTTTGAGCTCTTGCACTGAAGGTCGTGCAAGAGTTTTGTGATGTGTTGCTATGAAATACAGTGGACACCCCAGCTGGGTCTCCCCCATGCTGTGAGAAGGGTTTTTCTCTTTTAGTGAGTGTTGGTGTGTTTTGTAAGGTGACTCGTCCTGACTCCTTCCTTGCTGTTGCAGCTTGGCTGCAACTTTCCCAGCGCAGTGTTTTGGGTCTCAGCTAGCAGAGAGCAGGGCAATGCTCTGGTCTCCCCAGGAGGTTCCAGAAGTGCTGGGCAGAGCTGCATACAGCCCCATGCTGAGCTGTGCTGATGTGTTCGCTGCATATAGCACATGTCCACACAGCAAAACTGAACGCTGGAGGAGGTGAGGCTGGTTATTTTGGCACAGGTGTCTTGGCCTCAGGGCAGAAAAAAGTACTTTGGATAAGTGTCCTTTAATTTTTAGAGCCTGGTTTAGCAAGATCAAACACCTTTCAGCACTTGCTGGAGATGGCTTTCATCTCTCTGTAGTGAGCAGGAGAGTTCTGGTTCTGACCTTTCACTGAGCAAAAACAAGGTCCAGCCTCACAGCAGCTAAGCCAGGGGATACAAGACATAGCTGACGTCCTGTAACCCCTTGCTCTTCCCCTCTGCCAGCAGCAGGGCAAATGTTTTGATGAACGTTAATGTTAATAACCTGCCTTTCCCCATCACTGAGCACTTCGTGCCAGTCCCTGGTGCTGATGATCTGAGATCAGTCCCAGGTGGGGCATCAGGACAAGTTCTCCTCTGGATGCTGAGATGCTGGGCAGTGCCAGGTAGTTTCTACAGGGCTGGTATTCAGTAGTGGTTTAGTAAGTTGCCTCCCTCATGTGGGGGCTGTGTCCTTCTTAAGGTCACACTTGCTTCAAACGCAGATGGGTTTTGCACACTTGTCCTTCCAGAAAGCATCAGAGGAGGAGCGCGGTGACCCCTAGGCAGGTGGGAGTCCCAGGAGCTGTTCCTGATGAACTGCATGTACTTCAGTGATCTCTGCTCTGCTGATGCCAGTGACAGCACCGGTGAGCTCTGGGAGGTGATATATGGGGACACTAAAGTACAGCTGAAAAAAGCAGGTGAGAGGAGCTGAAAACTCACAGACAAAAAAATCAGAAAGAAAATACAAGAGAGATGAAATTTGCCACTGTGGGGGCAACAGCTCCAGAAGTCAGGGGAAACTGAATATGAGCATCACCTTCAGCTGCAGATCCCAGTGGAAATACAGGAGCCATTAAATAACAAAACAAAGGCAGACACAGCAAGAAGAAAATCTGCCAGGGTTTGCACTGAAAGCAGCGATGGTTCAGGGTGGGCTGCACAGGAGGTCTGGGCAGCAAAACTGGCAAGAGTTTGGGAAAAAGTAAATAATCAATCTGGAGTGGGACTACATTAAGTGTGGAGCTGAATGTCCCTGAAATAAGTAATTCTTATTTCTGCAAACAGGGACTTCTGCGATGACTGCCACAGAAGGGAGCATTATGCAAATGTATGCAAAGCTATCAAGGCGTGTGCAATCACAGAGAGCAACAATGCAGAGAGCAGGTGAGTTGTTCTCTGTCGCAATGTCCAAAACAAAGGAAAGAAAACAGCAGAGGAATGAAATGGAGCCTCCCACACTGCTAAACCCAAACAGAGATCTTGGGTGAGGTGGGAAGAGCCCAGCAACGCAGGAAAGGCTTGAGCATTCAAGTCAGAAAGTAAAACAAACCCCTGAAAAACAAAGTCAGAGGGAAAACATGCGAGAAGTTTGCAAACTGTGTGTACAAGGGGCAGACCTGCTTGCAAGGAGGCTGACTTTGAGGGCTGCAAAGAATTAAGGCAAATCAGCTCCAGGTCATTTGTGTAAGCAATGGGGCAGCGGGTTGCGCTCCACCCTTGTGCACTGACTAGATCAGGTTTTGCAGGAACTAAACTGTGGAGGGGACTGCATTGCTCCAGAAAGTGGCTGCTTTACGGTGGTTGGAGACTTGCAGCAGTTGCATCCAGAAAGGATTGAGTCCCTCAAGAGCAACCTAATGTAGGTATCCAAACAGCCCAGCTCTGGAAATAGCTGCTGAACATCAGCTCTGTGCATCAGGCATCCAGAAAATATCTCATCAAAGTACATCCTGAAATGGCCCCTATCTCCCTCGATGTCCAACTCACCTGTTCTTCAACAACAAGTACCTGAAAATCCTTCAAGAAGTTTGAATACATTGGAATAAACTGGAAAACCAGTCAGACAACTCCTTGGGGACTGAATTGTGCTGGAAGGATAATTATGAATTCATTAAGATTAATTAATGAAGGAACAGCCTAAAGACTTAGTAGCCCTGATTTAGAGACAGGGTTCCACTGCACGAAGCTCTCTAGAAATAAGAAAACACAGAGCAGAAAACACACTTTGCCCAGAACCCCTCCTTCTGTGCAGGACAGAAGAAAGGAGATCTCTGCAGAGCATCATCTGGCTGAGGAGGTCAGGTGGGAATGCCAGCCCGGAGCAGGGCACAGTGGTGCTGGAGATGGTTCCATGCTGCCTGCTCTACTTTGAGGACTAGAGCCCAGAGGGGGCTGCTGTGGTAAACCACGATGCTACAGGAATTATTAACTGATGCTTTGGTATTACATCAGGTGTTGACAGCTGATCCACTGCCAGCCAAGCTGGGCTGGTGGCTAAAGACATGAGCTCTGTTTCCTCCCTGGGCTGTGATTCAGATGGAGGAGTGGAAAGGACATGCAAAACTAGAGAAGGAATTATCAGCTGTGATATCATGGAAGCAATGAAAGAGAAAACCTATTCATGAGAAAACAGAACAGGAAGAGGACTTGAGCAGTGTGGGTGCTGAATTCCTGTGGGCACTGGGGTACGGTCCTGCCCTGAAGCCTCAGTGCCAGGGCCAGAGATGTAGATCTCCCCAACCTCCTCCCCTTTCTCTCAGGACTTGGGTGGTGCTGGTTGGCTGTGGGTTGTTTGCTTCAGGTGCAAATCACCCATGCTCTGTGTCTTTTAGAATTGCCCGTAGACCAGGTTGCCAGGAGTGCTCCTCGGATTGAAAATACCCAAACTAAAATTTTCTTCTCTATATTCTGTCCTACCCCTTCCACTGCACATTTAAACACTCGTTTCCTTCAAACCAGTTGTCTCCCATTGTGTTTGTGGGGCAGAGCAGACAGAACCGAAGCAGGGGAGGCAGAGGAACTCCATTACTTCCCTGACAGGATCACGGAAAATAGTGTCTCACTGCTGCTGCAGGAATAGAGAAGAGTGAAGAGCCAGGTATGACAAGAACCCTTCCTGTGCATGAAAGGGACTGTGGTGTAAGCAATCCCAGGACATGTCCTGTCACCTTCTCCTGCATGAGAAACACCTGCTGTCCCCAGCATGGTGTGTGCACTGTGGATCTTCTTGTAGTGTCCCTTTTTCACACAGAACAGGTATTACTGGAGAATTTCTGAGGAAACTTCCAGCAAGTGCTGTTCCCCTTGATGAGCTGATAGCGTCTGGGATCAGAAACATCATGCAGATAGTGTGTCAGTGGTGGGTTCTCAGATGTCATTCCAAGGGCAGTTCAGCTAAGCTGGCTCTGGAGTTCAGTAAGGAGCAGTATGTTGGTGTGATGATGCTGCTGGGTCTTCAAGGACTGGCGAGCACCTCACCATTATCCTTCTACAGGCACATTGTTCTACCTGTTCCCTTCATTCTGCCTGACTGTTCCTTTGAGGGTAACACAGTGAACTTGAGCCAGATCAAATGAGATAGATTTTGCCTGTGTCCAGGCACTCCTCAGAGGCAAGGACTGCTTGACCACTTGTCAGCTACTGCAGCAGCCGGTAGTCCAGGACACTCAAACAGATGATGAAGAGTTTTTGCAGTACTTGGTGGTGAAGCCAAGGCCAGCACAGACCATGTCACATAAGTGTCTGCCACAGCTGGAAAGCTCTTTCCATGGAGAACTCGGCAATAACAACACAGATTGTGGATGTGGCTTCTTGAACACTGGGCACATTCATGAGCCTCTTCTTCACATCTCCCTGTGGTGAGTCTGGTTTCGGGCCCTAGGGAACAACTTCTCATACACAGTTCCTAGATGTGTCATAAGTAGAGACCAAGAGACTTTCGTCAGAATTAATAACAGAGTGTCCTTTTAAAGCAGCCTTTATGCACAGAGCACTCAGATTCATGAGTCAAAGTGACTTGAACCACGTTGACAGTTTCTCCAGGGATCAGCCCTGCTGCTGTTAGTTGAAGCACAGACCAGACTAAGACCAGGGCAGTCATTTTCACAGCTTGGCCAGTGAAGATAGGTGAGTTAGGGATAAGTTATTCCACAAAAACTTCCTCCAGAGCTGTAATGACATGATCTCACGTTCTTAGCATCAGCCAGCACGATGCCAGCACAGTGCGTCAGCAGCAGCAATCAGTTATCCTGGCTTGTAAACAAGTGTGTAATCACCGCCCTTCACTGTGGCATCCATGGGAACACACCTGGGAAGGTAGGCTTGTTTCTAAAGAGAAACTCAAGAAACAGCTTTGAGACTGGCAGGTTGCGACTGCACCTCCACAGACGTAATTACTGAAAGCTTTGACTTCATCAACCACAACAAGTCCTTCCTTAGCTGTCTGTCCGTACCTTCATTCAATGGATGGCACAGTGCTGGCACAGCCACAGCACCCTCCATCCCACCTGGCAGGGTATGACTCAGAACAGCTCCAGTGCCACAAAGTGATGCGAACACGCAGCCAACTATTATCTCTTTGTGCCCAGATGAATGAACCCTGAATCAGAAGTCAATAACTGCTTGGCATTCCTGGAGGTCTCAGCATGCTGCTGAGTTTATCTCCATACAATTTCCTTCTTGAGAAAGCAACAAAGGGCTTCAGCACCTGCTGCTCTGTGCAATAGGAAGCTGTGGTAGAGGTTGAGCAATCCAAGGAATGCTTGAAACGCCCACTTGAGTTTTGGCTCTGGAACCTCGTGTTTTGCCTTTTCTCTGTATTCTCTTGGGCTGATGCTTCAGCTTCTCTGTTCCTACCACCTGGCCTTAGTTTTTGGCAGGATCTTACTCTCCTTGCCAGAAGCCCAGTGTTTCTGAAGCAGAGTGCCCACGGTGGAATCAGAGGAACAAGCACAGGAATGCGTGTGAGCACATCACCAGCTCTCTATGTATAACAGGAGAAAGGCAGGGAGTGGACTAGCCATGACGTGAAGTCGTCAGGACAAGCAGCACAACATCCTCTGTGTGACACAGCATATGGGTCAGCATTCACATGGCTCAAACCTTTTACCCACACAACTCACTTTTTGCTTCTGCTGAGCCCCAGGAACACGTGCCTGGTTGTCCCATTACTGTATTTCACTCATGAACTCAGCTCACCCAGAGCTCTGGCAACTGCCAGACATACCAGGACACTAACCAGGTGGCAAGTAGTGTCTCATCAGCTGAAATCATGATCTCTGTGGAAATCATTACTTTAGATAGTTAAGCATCTCCCTCCTCCAGCCTTTCATGTGGAACAAGCTCTCCAGCAAGGCTGGTTCTGGACACTGCAGGTATTTCAGCCCGGAGACCCCACACACCACAGACTACACCTGTAGGCAGAACTGGAGGGGGGCATAGATTTGCAGTAACTCCTGTCATTGCCACCCTGCGGGGCTGCAATGCCAGCCTTAAGGTAGTCACCTTAAGGAGCAGGTGATGAGATAGAGTTGTTGGGAAGTCTCCCAACAATTGCATGTTGAAACGCGCACGTCAGCCTCAGCTGAAACTTTGGGAGCCTTCAAGTGCACTTCTACTTTTCTAAACCGTGGCCTCAGCATTAGACCACAGATGGTGGCGGGCTGCCTGATACTGGTTCCAACCATCTCTCGATCTATGCTGTACTGGTCCGTCCCAGCTCTGTCTTTGGTACTGTGAAAAGTGACTTGTTCCTCCCTCAGACACTGGAGGTGAGTTAGCTGGTGCTATAATTCCATCTTGAAGGTTAGAGAAGTCCTTCCTACCAGCGTGTGGTGAGACCTGAGCTATTGCTGCAGGTCCTGCTCATGCTGCACTTTTGGATGAGCATATCTGAGTGCCCATGACCAGAGTATGACCATAGCGGGGCACCAGCAGTGACTGAAACACCATGTACAGAGAGAACGGAAAAGTCCAGCCCTGTGCAGGCTCTGCCCTTGGGGAAGGCTGGATGTGATGGATGGCTCTGGGATCATTTTATCCCCAGTATGAGACTATCTCCTAGCTCCTGGTTCAGATGAGATAGAGGAGATTTCTGCTCCTTCCACACCTCCCAGTGAACTAGAGGAGCCATGGCTGTGCCTGTATTCCTGACCTGAGCAGCCCAGAGACAACCCTGTCCTGAATCTCCCTTCACGCTGAGGAGCTGCCCTTGGGAGCTGGGAGAGATGGGGACCGTTGCACTGATCCTCATCACAGGCAAAAAAACCCTTCAGATGAGCATAAATGAGCAGCATAAACGAGACTTTTCCTTCTGCCCCAGAGCTCTGCAGGGTTGGTCTTTAGCACGGAGAGTGCCTGCAGCCTTGTTTCCTGTTTTCATTCCTTTCTCTGCAGTGCTAACATACCGCGTGCCTCAGATTCCAGCCCTGACACACCAGGAAAAGGGGCCAAGGGCAGATTCATGGGAGTCTTGGAGCCTTTTGTGCCCTTTCCTCAGCCAGGCTGGGGATACTGATAGCTCTGTGACTCCTTCCTTCATCTTTTTTCTTTCTTTCTGCCTTCTAATTGCCAGAGTCACAGTGCTAGCCCTCAGCAGTTTCCCTTGATGGAGAAGGGTTCTGATCCGCACTACAGGCAGCTGCAGGGACGATCTCCCTCACTGAACCAGTGCCCTTAGTGCAGTGAGGAGCTGTGTACCAAAAACTGCTCTGAGGCTTTTGCAGAGATGTGACACAGCTAACACAACGCCATTTCCCCATTGCAGCGATAACCTTCTAATTCCTCCCTCCTAATGGTATAAATCAGAAGCAAAACCCTTAAGCTGGTGGAGGATTGTCTTGGCAAATATTTAATAACTCTGCTCGGAGTGCAGCGTCAGCCAGATCCATCCCTTCTGTGCCCTCCCCCAGCTCCCAGCCAGCACTGAGGACACACGAAACGTGCAGACTTGGCAAGTCCTGACTTAGGGGAGAAATTCTGCTCCTTTTAATGGTGGTGGTTAGTTAAGCCCAGATGTTGACAGCAGACACAGCAAGCTGTGACCAGTCCAAGCCCCAAACAACGTGCAACAGCACAGGAAAGTATCTACAGCCCCATGTCGGGCACCTGCTGTTGGCAGGACCTGCTCTCATCCCACTCACCGCTGGCACCTGGGGGGATTGTGGTGAGCTGTGTGGTTTTGGACTTCTTCCCAAAGCTGTGCTGTCCTGGAGGGAGCTGCCCTTTGTACTGAGGGAGGTCGCTGGGGTGCGAGCAGTGGAGAAGCGGCCAGTTTCTAAACCATCTGGACCTTTGCCCACAGCCACCCTCCAGTCCTGCCCTTGGCTTTGAGTCTGCAGCTCTTTTGGCCCAAAGGGAAGTATCTCCACTGTGTTGTGTCCCCACAGCCCTTTTCTCTGGGACTCCCTGCCTGTCCTCTACCCCAGCATGGAGAGGTGACAGGGTGGTGAGAGGAAGGGGAGCTCAGCAGCCTGGGAGGAGGATTATCTCTGTGTGGCACGGGTGGGAAGACAGAGGAACAAGTCCACCAGACTGCACAGCAGTAGACAGGGTGCTGGCAGACCTCAGCCCAGCCCACAGCGCTTAAATTTCCAGCCTGGGATCAGCTGGCATGCACGGGTGACTTCTAAGGTGTCTCTGTAAGATAAGAAAGCCCTTGAGAACAGACATCAGCCCTCGGCAAAGCCCACACTCCTAGAAGTACTTTAAGGGAGTTTAGATTAAAAATCTCCTCTTGCAGCAGATGGGGAGGCAAAGCAGTGTCTTGGGGAGAAGGTGGTGCTGCCACAGCCCATCCCCTGATGGGGATCTTGGATATGATGGCTATGTGGGTTCACCTCAGTGTCTCTGAGCATTTCAGAGCCCAAGTTAGCTGCATTTCTTTTGCTTTGGACTTTTGATGAAAACTCCTGGTTTTCCTTGTTTTAAAATGATGTTCTCTTCCACTGAACCAGCACCTTGAACTGAGAGTTTTAAAGGCAAACACTGTCACCACATTTTAATTATTCAATCAGGGCTGTACTTTGTCTGGCTTACACTCACTTAGAGGCACGGGTGGTTTGCAGCAAACACATGATTATTTAAAACTGAAGGGTCTTCTGTGCTGGGAAGCATTTTTAAATGTTCACAGGACATCAAGGGATGGAAGGGACCTCCAAAGATCATCGAGGACAAACCCCCCACCAGAGCAGGACCAAAGCTAGGGCAGATCACTCAGAAACACATCCAGATTGTTGTTGCTACTGCTAATAATCCCTTCACCTTCCCCTCTCCTTATTTTTTGCCTTCGAGGCACCCAGGACCCAGGTTTGTTCTGTGAGTAAAACAGGGCAGGTGTTGAAAATACAGAGCTGTGTGGAGACAAGGAAAGACGGTCAAATTGCCTGTTTTTCCTAAGTTAAAAGCACAGAATCACCCTGCAAAGTTCTCCAGCGCTTGAGCTCAGTTCTAAGAAAGAGGCTTGTTCAGAAAAGGCTGTTCTGATGAAATCACATTTTCCACGACAAAAAAAAAGGCTTTGTCAAAGGCATCTTGACAGCTTGCTCGTGGCTTTGCCTGCTGGCTGGAGATAGGGCTCCCTCAGTTATTTATGTTAATGTTGTCAGTGATGAAGTGAGGAAGGGGGGTGCTGCTCCTGTGCCTCATGAGCTGTTAGCCTGGTTGGCAACCAGGCTCTCCCAGGTTATAGTACCAGATGGGTCAAGGAGGTGCCTGTAGGCGTCACAGCCAGTGAGGACTGGAAGCCTCAGCATCTGAACAGCCTCTCCTCTCCCCAGATGAAGTTTCTGTGGCACAAGAGGTGCATGGGCAGCAGGATATTGGGACAAAGTCACAGATCCATGAGGTCCATTCATCCTATCCACAGCCTGGAAACACAGTCTTGCCAGCTGGAGGCTACCAGCTCTTGTTGCTGCAGGTCCCTCAGCCTTGTCTAAGGCTGATCTACCTGCCAGGGGCAGTTTGTGCATCATGTACTGGTGGCTGAGCCCAGATGGCTCTGCCTTCATGTGGGACTGAGGAATAAGTGGTGAAGGGTGTAAAATGGATCCTCTGATGCCCTCTCGGTGTGTGTCTTTCCAAGTGAACTTTCCCACCACATTTTTTAACACCACTCACAAAGGAGACGTGTCCCACATTTTCTGTGCCTGATCATGGAACAAGGTCCCATCCTGAGAAGTTTTGTTCTTAATTCTGCCATGGTGCAGTTTTCTGGGAGCTGTTACAAATCCCACTGCCTTCTGAGTTTTACTTAGTCTTCGAGAGCAGGAATCCAAGAAAATTTATAAAAGAAAGTGCAAATTTTGAGGTCAGTCATAGTAGACAGCAATGAGAGCACAGAGGCAGTGTTGGGGGTCTAAGTGAATCTCATTTAAGCTGGTCTTAGAAGACTGGATTGAGGCTTAATGTACAAGGAATGTCCTTCATCCGCTACTGCAGGGCTCTTGCACCACCTGACCACTGTCACCCGGAGGAGCCAGGGCCCTGTGCACAGCTCTTGCTCTTTGTGAGCAGACCCAATGTCCTTGCAGTCCTAAGCAAAGGTTTAGGGAGTACAGGACTCCATTTCCTAGACACACTGGTGCTTGTTGACCAGGGCCATGGTTTAATAGTGCAGCGTGACCAGATGGCTGATCTCACCGTGCTGGAGCTCCTAGAGAGGTTTCTGCAGGATCTAACCCACCTTGGTCAGCTCAGTGCCCGCTGGCATGCTCACCACGCTGCCATTGCTTCGAACACAGAGGTGAGTCCCCAGGTGGGTATGGGACATGCTCAGCTGCTGAGCACACACTCCACTCTACACTCCTCTGTGTTCCAAGTGGCAGGACTGTGGTGTGCAGCACCTTCACAAAGATCATTTTCCTTCATTGTTCAACATACAGTGTGGATTTCCACCGCTGTAAATGGGGCAGACTTTGTGTAGTGTGAGACACTGCTCCCCCTGGTCCCATAAAGGCTCCTCCATCGCAGCTGTGGTCTCACATGGTCCAGCATCAGTGCCCTGGTGGGAAAGGTGGGCAACACCTAGGTTTGCAAACAAAAAGAGCCAGGAGCCTGGAGCTCCTGAACCATCTGTCTCTCCCTGAATGCTGTACAAGGCAGAAGCCCAGACATCCTATTAGCCCCTCTGCAGCTGGCAGGACTCCCAGATCCCTCCGTTTGTGATCAGCTAACATGCCCTTCATTTTTTCCTCTCAACCTTCATTTAATGCGTTTGGGAATCCAATGTGAGCACTGCTTCCAGAGAAGAGCATCTGCTCCAGATAAAAGCATCAACTGGAGGCATCAGTGCAGTTTCTAAGTACATGAAGAGCAGAAGATGGTCTCAGAGTGGACTTGACCTTCACAAGTAGGAGCTGACAGGGTCCTCGGTGAGTTGGTGTGTGGGACAAGGCTACAGGAGGTGGCTGGAGGAAGGGGAGGCACAGTTAGCCTTCCCATCTCTCTGAGTTGGTCTGTCAGGCTTCGAGAAGCGTTGCTGAAGAGCAGGTCACTGGAGCAGCCTGGGTGTGAGAGGAGGCACAGAACCAAAGGAGGAGTGAGGTTAAAGGGGTGAGGCAAGGAAAGCCTCGTGGGGTTTGTCAGATGTCAACTTTGAGGATCAGTGGTGAGTGTGGAGCTATAGGAGAGGTAAAAAGCTTTTGCCGAATTCCCATTGGCATAATGGATGTGTCCAGCTCTGGTGACTCCAAGGGCAAGGAAGAGTTCCTAGCTCTGGAGCACCCTTCTTGTGAGGTCTTGAGAAAGAAGCACTGCTTCAGTTTCCCAAACTATAGGACCTCCTCTGAAGCCTTACCAGCATGCTGCACTGTGAGGTGTATTCCCTTCTTCCCACCATGGTTGGTGCTGTGCACTGAGTGTGGCCTGCTAAGGTTTCTCCTTAACAGCCCACCTCCAGGACTGCTAGCCTGGCTCATCACAGAGCTCATTTTGGGGTCACTAAAGGAGACAAGGATGCTCTAAGATGGAAGACCCCCTACTGCTTTGAAGATTTATCACTTAGATGTGTAAAAGTGATGATTCCCTGGTTGCTGCCGGGTCATCAGAGCAGTGAGGGTTAGCTCTGCCTCTCATGTTTAGAAGTGTCAGGGTCCTGCAGCAGAGGAGTGGGACAATCTCATCCCTCTACTTCTCTCTCAGCACTATGCAAAGTCAGTTTAGGGAGCAAAAAGGAAAATCTCAGCATCTTTAAAAGTCCTAAGAGTTTGCTAGGATGCAGGTGATGGCAGTTGTCCCCGGGTCTCCCAAAGTGACACTGCTGCTGCCACACCAGACACTGGCACTAACTGGTGACACAGGCTGGCTGCAGTGGGGTCTCTCCCTCACTGCCAGCCACAGACTGACCTGAGAAAGAGGAGGAAATCAGCAGGTAACAGCACAGAGATGCCACTGCAAGTGAGTGACAGCGAATCATCCCCACACTCACATTTTCTTCTGCATTATTATCCTTTTTAAAAATTAAAGACAGTGATAAGTTACTGTAGTTGAAAGTGAGATAACGGGAGATTAGGGACATAAAATCATAACAGTATCCTGGGAGAAGAAGAGGAGAGGGAAAGTAAATTGAAAGGGATTCATTATGAACTTATTTTCCCTTATAAATATTCCCCCAGCTTAGGACCTTGCAGTGTTAATAATTAACCAGAACCTTATGAAGGCTAAAATAACGACAACGTGCACAAAGATCATCACTTCAGTATTCACCGTGTGCACAAACCTCGCCTGCCACTCGTCTCAGTTACTGTGGCAACAGTACATCTGCTTTCCACAATATCCTTCATTAATCATTTACACTCCGGGAGAAGAAAAAGTCTTGGAGGAATGATACCACGGGAGCTATTTCTGCTCCTCTGCTGCCAGTGAATGGGACCAGCTCCGAAACGCCGCCCTTCGACCCAACTTACAGCCAAACCCCTACAGGATGCGAGGCAGGGGCTGGGTGTTTCGCAGCTTTTAATCCCTCCATCGCCTCGGTAGGTTTGAGTGAGTCCCTCGTTTCAGTGATGAGAGCCCTGGCAAGGGGGAGTGGGTTCCTGCTCAGGAAGGGTCACTGGAGGAGCGATGCACTTCTGAAACGTTCACTTTCCCAGTGCTACTGCTCTTTTTTGAGCACTGCAGGAAAGGAGCCTTCAGAAGTCCAGCTGGGAGGTACCTTGCACTGAGACAGCCTCTCGGAGAGGCTGAGTGACCAGGAGGACTTGCTGTCTTCCCCCATCTCTGCCCCAAATTGTGCTTTAGCAGCCAGGGTGAGCTGCCACATCTCACCCTGATGCCTCCCCTGCCCAGGAGGAAGAAGGAAGCGCTACTTTGTCCTAGGGGACCACCCAGCAGCAGCTCCTAGCACAGCGGGACAAGAGTCCTGCAGGTTAAGCTCAGCCCTCAAACACTGATTACCTTCCCCATCCCCTCTTGAACCCTCATCTCAAGGCTACAAAAATGATCAGGGGGCTTGAGCCTCTCTGCTCTGATGCCACCCTGAGAGCTGGGGGATTCAGCTGGAGAAAAGAAGCTCCAGGGAGACCTTAGTGCAGCCTTTCTGTGCTTAAAAGGGCTGATAACAAACCAGGGACAGACATCCTAGCAGGGGCTGCTGTGACAGGGCAAGGGGTGATGAGATTAAACTAGACTCAGACTGGAGAGAAGGAAGAGGTTTGTTACGCTGAAGGCTGTGAGACCCTGGCCCAAGTTGCCCAGGGAAGTGAGAGAAGCCCCATCCCTGGAGCCCCATCCCAGGTCAGGTTGGACCCTGGGGCTCTGATCAACCTGCTCTAGTTGGGGATGGCCCTGCTCACTGCAGAGGGTGGATCTTTGCAAGGTTCTAGGAGTCAGTGGGAGGAGGGCCTGGTGGGATCAGAAAGGTTCTTTGGCGATGGCAGTGCTGTGGCTCTGTGGGACGTCCCTGCTGCCGACGCAGTGGAGCACCTGCGGTTCTCTAGAGGGTGAAGTTTCGTGAGTACTGGGATGTGACAGCCCATCCTTCAGAAAAACCTGTTGCTGAGACCTGCAAAGGAGCTGTTTGCTACAGCAGAACCTGTGGCTGGAGAGGGGACCTTTGGCAGGAACTGAAGTGACGGCAGGTGCCTCCTGAAAGAATTAGTAAAAACTTCCTAAGGATGTGCCTTGGAATTTCTGAGCCGTGGGAAGAGTGAGCTGATCTCTGCAACAGGGTGCGGAAGGTGTCAGCGCTGAGTCGCTTCTTGGCTGACAAGTTGGGTACCACGGGGAAGGGAGATGAAGAGGGGTGGCTGCGGAGGACTCAGCAAAAGAGAATTACTTGCACCCTGCAGGTATCTCCTGAAAGTTTTCCATTCTCAGCTGCATGTGGGTGCCTGAAGAGGGAAGATTGTCAGGAGCTGGGTGTTTGTCTTGGGCTGTCAACAACTTCAGTGCTCCTCATGGAGACAAAGAGCTGCTGAGAGCTGGTGCAGAGGTGCCACGGAGGGCAGCAGCATGCTGCCGTTTCAGGACAGCCTTGACTTCCCAGGAGCATCTCAGGACCATCCTTCGGCCAAGTGTGCCCAGATCCCAGCAGGGAGTTTTGAGGTGATGAGTACTCATGGATGAGAAACATTTTTGTTCCTGTCGTTTGGGTGATGGCTCAGCAACAGACGAGGTTAATGGGAAGAGCTGCTCAGGGCTGCCTGCCCTGTGTCCCAGCAGCATTGTGTGCTGGTTGCTGCAGTCAAACTGTCTTCCTGAAATTTTGTAAATGATTCAACAGCCAGCCCAGAGGAAGCCCTGCTCTGCCATGGCTACAAGGCACAGGTGGTGTTGGTCCTAGCCTCCAGATGCATCACTTTGGGCTAAGGGAAGAGAGAACAGGCACACAGAGCAGCTCCAGCCCCAGGAGCAGAGTGTGGGCTCTGTGCAGTGTTGCCCAGTCCCTGGTAATGAGGACAGCAAATTAGACTTCTGTAAATAACCAGGACCTCTTCAGGAAAGAGCCTAAGATCCTCAGACAGCCTGATCTCTGCTTAATCCCTGCAAACAGACACCTCTGATTAGGAGGTCTGATTTCTTCTGGCAGTGGGGAGGGTGTGGGGGGCATATTGACAGCTTTGCCCAGCAGAGGTGAAGAAGTGCTATCTGTTGCTGAGTCTCCTAGACCTGGAGACCCCAGATGACATCTGTCCCCAACTTAATTCTCAACCTTCTAGCTTTTCCTCCTCATCCCAGCACCAAACACACTTTGTTAGCAGCTGACCTGGACCACGAGCATCTATCTCCCTCCTCAGAGGTGAGTGCTGAGCCTCTGCAAGGTGCACATGAGGTGGGCAGAGGTGGGTAGGGGTTGCCCTCAAGAATGCCATGACAACTTTTTCTGCAAGGTCTAGGCAGGCAACAGGGCTGATCCTCACCCCCCTGCACTACTGACACAAATTAGAGGAGCCACGTCAGTGACACAGAGGTCTCCCTTAATGAGCAGGAGCACTAATGAATCTCTGTGTTATTTCAATGTATCCTCTGCCTCTAGGAGAGCCCCAGGCACTTCAAGCAAATAAATGAAGGAAACAGGTCTATTAGGGTTTGCCATGCACCTGGGCCAGCCCCGAAGCTGGCTGGATTCAGTAATTTATACAGGTTCACAACAAATACTTTTGCTGAAGCTTTTCTGCAAGATTTGCCAGGGCTTTTATCAAAACCTACAAGGATATTTCTTACTGTTGGTGTTTTTTTCAGACTCATTTTCATAATGAGATTCTGAAATTTTGACCCTCCCCCAAGAAGAGGCTCTTTTCTGTGTTGATGAAAATCAGTTTTGGCTGAAAACAATTTTGATGGAAAATGTTCAGCTGTCCCTCTAGCAGAGTAAAGCCCTAATGGAGCCCTGCGATGTGAAAGTGCTGGCATGACTGAATGCCTTTGCTTTAAGAGGCAGCAAAGAGAACAGCCCCTGGCAAGGAGAGAAGAGCCCTTTCAATCCCATCTGCACTCTTGGAGCAGCTTTGGAGAGGTAGGAGACCCACAGATACATATTAAAGCACCAGCCTTTCGTGGTGAGGAACACGTTGCTTTCTGAACGTTTTCGTTCCGTATTAACCTGGTGGGATGGCTCTAAAGACACCTTCCAGACCGGGTAGCTGAGAAGACAGACAGATGCAGGGCCAGGAGGGAAAAGGGTGCTGATGAGACTCAGGGCTGAGCTGGGTGCAGACGTGTTTGGTTCCTGGGCAGGTCTGAGTGGATACCTAGGCACTCAGAAATGCTGGAGGAGGAAGAAGGGGCACCAAGGTCTGTGTTTTGCTAATCCAAGTCTAAGGTGACAATTTTGTTGTGGTTCAGCCCAGAGTTTTTAAGGATAGCTTCAAAGTGCCCTTTGCCACCAGGGGATTATTCTGCTGATTGAAAGTGTGACTGGGATTCTAGACTCACACAGAGAGGGGGTCTGCAGAAGATGTGATGTGACACGTACACTGGAGCTGCCACAGCTCCCTGTGGGAAGAGACCTACATGCCAGGGAGGGCTCACCATCCTGCTCTCTTATTATATAGAGGAGAATGAGAGATGAGAATTATGGCTGCTAGGAATGTGAAAGCCTCATACCATCAGTAGAGCAGCAAACCTACCAGAACCAAAGGTAGAAGAGCAGTGGACCAAGAATAGGATGGATCTGCGGGAAACCCTGGTCTGATACAACTGGAGGCATGGGATGGCTCTCCCAGCAGGCAGAGACATCACAAATGCCAGCATCACTTTGGGCCTACACCTAAGCAGTGAGATAAATTGGTCTGGAAATACACCTCAGCGCTGGGGCCAGCCAACACGAGCAGCGCACAGGGTATCACGAACTGTCCCAGTCCTTGTAGCAGGATGGATGCATCCTAAACAGTCCCAGGAATGCTCCAGGTGCTCACCATGTCCAAAGCAGCTCCTGCTTTGGAGAAAGCTGCCTGGCACAATCCAAACCCATGGCCCCTTCTGACAATTCAGCTGTGCAGACAGATGCACTTCTAGCCTCAGCAAGCACTGCCAGGCTCAGCACCATGACTCTGCCGTGGTCTCCTGCTCTATATAGAATAGGGGACTGTGAGGGTTTCACACCTGGCATTGGTTCATCCCATCAACTCATATTCTGCCCATAGATCTTGTAAGAGTACTTCTTAAGTGAGTACTCCGGGCTAAAATATCCCTCCTGCATGGAGTGGATAGACAGATCCATTAATGGGTCAACCGACGGTTTAGACGTACAAGCAGACCGTTGCCACCCAACACTGAGTGGAGATCCGAGACTTGCACTGTTGTGGCCATTTCAGGTTTGCTGCCATGTCATGGGGGTCTCATTCATCATTTTTGTGGTCACTTGTGCCACAGTTGTCAGGGTGGTGGCATGGCATTCCACAGCACTACCAACGGGTTGAAGTCTCTTCGAGCACAGCTGCGATAAAAATGCATCAAATGTCTCCCAGGGTTGCAGACCACCCGGAGCCCCCCTCGTGGCATTGCTGGAGGAGACCACTCATGCTTTCCAACAAAGAGGGTCAGACACAGGGACAAAGACAGCAACAGGTTGGGGACAAGTACTGCTGCAAAACAGGGCAGCACCATGAGGTTGGTGGAGCCTTCTTCCCTTCAGACGATGCCCTGAACCTCTTCCCATGTAGTATCACCCTTGTTATCACAGAGCATGGAGCCTGAGTTGGGGACACGCAGTTCTGCCCCTCTCACCAGCCTGTTCTGAGGGCTGCAGACAGCTGCAGCCCCTCCACACTCAGACAGTTACTCAGTCAGCCTGGGAAAGGATTTATGGGGCTTAGTGCTGTTTCAGGGAACTAGACTCCACCATGCAGAAGTCTTTTCCATGGATCCCAATTAAACCCTTGTTGATTTTAGCACCTTCCAAATGGAAAGAGACGTCTGCTTTGTCCACTCCAGCACACCAGAGAATACAGATTTCAGCAATCAGGAACATGAACACGGGCGGTCTTTTATTGCCCATCTCTCAAGAGTTTTCTTTCAGGACATTTGAACTCAGTGGCACATCATTAGAAAGGACTAAGTAAATCCAAGCAGCTCTTCGAACAGAGGTGTGCAGCCATTTATCCTCTCTCTTCAGCATGATGAAGCAGACCTGCTGTAAGGCAAAGACAGTTCGCCCAAGGCTGAGCCCCTGAGCATTGTTCTGCCCCCAGGGCCAATGTGTTAGTGAGAGGAGAGGAGAGGAGGATCTAAGTGTGCTGAAGCACATGGTCTGTCGGGGAGAAATAAGGAGAGAGGCTCTTCCAACTCCAGCTGCTCTCCAGTGAAGGAAGGCTCCATGACTCTCATGCAGGATGGATGGTCCTGTGACTTGGGGTCTGGTTTGGGTGCTGTGCCAGGCAGGCTGTGATCTCTGTTCACCAGGGGTGGCCAAACAGCTCTGCCCCATGCTGAGGACACTGCACCAGAGCTGTGCTGGGCTTTCATCCAGATTCCCCCTGCCTAAGCTCAGGGATGAACCAGGGGCAGGTGGGAAGTTCACAGCAGGGACAAAGGACCCCAACTCACCAGCTGAACCCTGCCCACCTCACAGGGCTGGCTCCAGAGAAATGCTGCTGCCTCCATCCCAATGCACCCAGTCACTGGGAGCAGGAACGGGGTGGGGGGGGAACTGTCTGTTTGTATATTTTACACTGTAACCTTTTGGGGTGGAAAATAGCTCTAAGCACCAAAGAGGGGAATTAAAGTGCATTTTAATGATATGTGTCTGATGTCTGAGTGAGCATCTCGGATTACAGTATCACTGGGGTCCATGTGATGAAATCCAGCCAGTGAAAAATCTCCCCTCATCTCCTTCTATGTTAACACACGTATTTACGTTTTAGAGCTTCAATTTAACTGTTGTGTTCTTTCAAAGGTGATTAAGCTAGGCTTCAAATGAGGAAATAGCTCCATGTGCTCTCTGCCCGCCAACCACACATGAATATTAAGAAGAGTGGTCAGACACAGATCTACTTGTGAAAAAAATCATAAATTAATTAAACGCGGTTTTCCTCCCCCTGCAGCTTCATTCAACCTTTGTATCAAAAATGACGTGAAATGCATCTGCGTTCATTTGTTCAAAAAGGGTTTCTTGAACACGTCTCCATCTCCATTTAAATTAAAAAATGACTTAGCACAAAGAGTAACAAAAAGCCTTCTGTGCAGGAATACAGTGAGTAATGAACTTCAAATCATAGCCGCGTGAAAGATTGTCAAGTTGGATTTTGTTTTTCCATATGACCTGGTTTTTTCTAATTATCGTATTTTTCCTGGCTCTGATTTTATAAACAGCGGCACCTCTCCCCTCGGCTGGCTTTAGCAGAGGTTTGTTTAATCTTTGACATTTCCTATTTCACAGGCTTCTCCGCAAGCGTCGCACAATAGAGCCTTGTTTGTCTCACTTTAATTAAACACAGTTACTTTGCCTTAAGTAGCAGAGGCAGTGACACTTCAAGAGGTTCCAACTCAAACAATTCCTTTTCTGCCCATAAAGTACCAGTGAGGAATTAAAACACCCGAATCATCAGAATTAAGTGGCATCTTAACGCCTTTAAGTGCTTACGAGCGTTTTGTTTCTAGACATTTCATTTTGGATGCTGCAGGACCCTTTGTGGTGATGCTCTCCGGGGTTGTGGACAGGGTCACCTGGATATGAAGTCCTTGTCCCCGTCTCCTCTGAACGTGCAGAGCCAGCACACAGAGCCCCGCACTGGGCTGTCTCACAGCACCTTGCAAACTGCGTCCTGCAGCACAGCCCTTGTTCCAGGGAAGTTCAGCTCTGTGCTGTTTTTCTCTGTGAAAAGCAAAAACAACCCCCGGTGCATCCATTTCCCAGCAGCGCTGCATCAGCCGCAGCAGGGGAAGCCCACGGAGGCTTTTGTCAGCGCCTCACCTTCCCCGCACAGGCTGGAGACCTCCCGAGCAGCTCCAGCGCAGGCTCCGTGGCTTGTGGGGCTTATTTCTATGCAGTTCACACGTGCGAGTGTAGTAATCTGCCGGCATTCAGCGCGGTCGTTTCCACACAGTGGCCCATCAATATTTATTGCAGAAATTCCCACTCATCTGAATAACACAAATTGCAGATGAAAAAGCCGGTCAGCAGCAGCAACAGGAAGGAAACTGGGTGTCACGGTTCTCAGCTGAGTGCCTGGAAGAGGCTGATCTCTACTTGAAATGTAGCTTTGTGCCTTTCATCCCATTAGACCTACTTGCTCCAAACCAGTTCTTGCTCTTTCATGAGGACACTTTTCAAATGATAATGTGCTGGTGTCGCGACCTCGCTGAAGCAGAGACTGCCGTGCTAAAAATATTAACGCTTTTCATCTTCGCCTCCACGTCCCAGATGGTTCTGCTGGTTTTCTCTGAACATCTCAGATATATGGATAACTTTGTAGAAATGAACTTGCCCTGTTTCTAGCGATAATGTGATCAGCCACAGGAAAATCTTGATTTCATAACAGTTTTGGCTGCACCAGATTGGAGCATCACACCCCAGACAGCTAAATTATTCAGGACATTGTGATAGAGCCAGGAACAGAGCCCTGGATATCCAAAATCCAGTGGAGTCTTCAATGCACTCACATGTTCACTGAACACATGGATGTAAGAATTGCATCCCATATCCCACTCCTGTCCATCTTACCCCACTGCACTGGCCAGTCATGGGGGTTGAGTCCAAGTGCAGCTACGACACCACCTCTAGACATACGTGAGGGCCAAGATCATGGCCAGCCCTAGGCACCCTCTTCATTCCAGGGATGTTCAGGGGCAAAAACCTGGATGTCCAAGACCACCTAAGGAACCTGAATATACACCAGTCTATGGGGCACAACAGCGTTGTCCTGAAGAACTTGTCGATGCTGTTCTCAAGTCACTCTCCATGACATTAAAAAGTCCAGGGCAATCGGGGGAATTCTGTAGTGACTGGACAAAGAAACCTTGCACTCACTTTGAAAGGGCAGCAAGGACAACCCTGGGAACTACCTACCTCTGTGCCTTAGAAAATCACAGAATCATAGGACCATTCAGGTTGGAAAAGACCCCCTGGGATCATCAAGTCCAATCATCAACCCTACTCTACAAGTTCACTCCTAAATCACACCCCTCCAACGTTAAATCTAAGTGACTTTTAAACACATCCAGGGATGGTGACTCAACCACCACCCTGGGCAGCCCATTCCAGTGCCTGACCA
>JAOXOE010043824.1:0-38247 GCA_028565055.1 Phoeniculus purpureus | reverse complement strand
GGTCTAGGTGATCCTGCTGTGGCAGGGGGATTGGACTAGATGATCTTTCGAGGTCCCTTCCAGTCCCTAACGATTCTATGGTTCTATGATTCTATAAAAATTTAGTTCATTGGTGAAAACTGAGTTGCAAAAAGCAGTGTGAGCTGCTAAAAAATGTTCAGTTCTGTACTAAAATAATGAAATGCAGAACAATATATAATTTATGAATAAACAAAGGAGGTATTTACATGGCAGATTTGATTGTCTTTTTCCTGTTTCAAAGCATAAACCACTGAAACTACTGCTCATGGGATGCTCAAATGAAAAAGAACATGCAGGGTTGAATCCTTCAACATTGCCTCCAAATATATATGAAGAAAAATGCATTTATTAGTCTGTGAAAACACGTCAAGATTTATCTTCTAAAGCTTCATATTTTTAAATGAAAGTTTTCGTATTCTGATCCTTTATACAAGAATATTCAAGGTATATGGCTGGGATTTTGGTGGCTTTTTAAGATGAAAGGTCTCAAAGGAGATTGAAGTCTTTTAGGTTGAGGTTTTCTTGTAAGTTACATACTTCATACGAGTGTTGAATATTCTCGATTGAATTAGACTTGAATGCAGCAACAAGGCAAGACTAAATATTACAGATCCATTTTGTGTGTCTATTTGTACCGCTGTTTTGTGTGTTTCCTGTCCAAGCAGTCCCATACACCCTAAGTCTATCCCCAACACATGTAAGTCATCCTTGATGGCTTTTAAGATCTTTGGATGAGTAGCTCAGCCTCAGAAAACTAACTCGTTAAAGCCTAGGTTGGAGAAGATAAAGTGCATCTACAGAATTTTAAAGGGCTTAGAATTCAGAGAGATCCAGATTTGTGGATTTGTGGATAATTTGCAGATTAAAGATTTTTGGGCAGAGTGGAAATGAAAAGGTACCTTCAGAGAAAAGTTTGTTTTCTTGGCCACCTGAGCACGCTTCTGGCTCATATTCAGACAATGTGTACCATCTTTACAGATAAAGTACCTAGTAGCGTCTTTACAGACAAACATGTATAATAAGGCACGAAATGCTCTTTTCTGCATTTCAGATACTTTATTTGACCCAAACTGACTTCACCAGACATAAAGACAGTGGTTCTGTTCAAACCTTCATCCATTCACACAAAAAGATCTCAATATTTTCCAAGTGAGACTTCTGTCTTATTTCAGGGAGTGCTGACTGACTACAGAGAAGATTTTAGGACAGTGAAAAAGTGAAATAAATGGAAAAACTTCTGCAGATTTCAGCAAGGACAGACTTTAACCACAGAGAAATCAAAGAAGAAAGATTTTCTTTCTCTTGTTTTTCTCTTTCAGCGGTTAAGAGAAATTTTTTTCAGTCTTGTTTCTACTTTCAGACAGTAAAAGCTATATCCATCTTTTATCTTAATTTCTTCAATTCATGCAGAGTTGAATCTGTAAGACGTATGTGGTATCATTAAGAAGTGCATCATCAGAATAAAATAGGAAATGAGATTTCAAGACACTGAAGATGTCTTTGATTTTAAATGAAAAAAGACATTAACATCTTTTACATTCTAGAAATAAGTGGAGGAAGGAAAAAGTTGGGTTTTTTTTTTTAACTGATAGGCAGAAATAGACAAAATGCATTTTAGACTATACAAAGAGAAAGAAGGGACGGGAGGAAGATAGAATTATTTACCTGCCTGAAGAAGAATTGTGCTGTGACAGGGTATACACTGAATAAATATATCTAAATATTGGTTAAGCATTTAAAAGATTTAATCTTCTGAGAGTGCTAACAACTTTTCACCTACAAAATGTGTTCTTTCTTCTATTCCATGTCTATACAATAGTACGAATGCACATTATATATATATATATAAAATATATATATTTAGAGGAAAAATATTTTTCAGAGGAAAGACTTCACAAAAGTAAACTTTTATTCATGTAGTGCATGCTGAAGAATGTGTTTGTTCAAGTGCATCTTGCATATCTCTAAGGGATTTGCCTCTGAAAATTCAAAACTGTACTTTGAATGCCATTTTAACTTAAGAGATTTAACTGCTAAATAAGCGTATCTTTATTTTGTGTGGCTAGCCTCAGACTTCAAAAATGAAAACTCAAAATCTGAGCAGATGTTGAACTTAAGGTACACAGGTAGATTTACCAAGACTAATGAATAATAGGGTGATTTAGCACATATGTTATCGCTATAAATAATAATGCTGAATATTATGTTCTGTTCCTCCTAGATTTACTTGTTTTTAATTGAATCTAAATTATTTAAACAGTATTCAAATTGTGGCCTCATGTACATAAAGCAACCAGAAAATTTCCTGCAAAGTAAATTCTGATTTTTCACTCAACTCTACAGAGAAAATTATTGTAGAAAGTGCACACTGTACTGTAGGAAGTGCACACTGTATTGTAGGAAGTGCACACTGTATTGGTCAATAAAATGCAATGCCTTTTTTTGTCATAAAGATTGTTCTCAAAATTTTCCAGTTATTTATTAAAAATTCAAAATAAACCACACTGAAGACAGAGCTTTTTTGAACAAATTATAACATCCTTTGCAGCACAGCACGACATTATTGCACAATTCTCCATATAAACTAATCAATTGTTCAAAATTTGTCTGTTTCTGGCCTCAGTTAACACAGCTGAAGGTAAAGGGCAATGCCTCATTTCTTACAGGTACCATTTGACAGCATTCCACTGTGAACCAGCTACAGCAATAACTCTCGAAATAGCATGTCTAGAGTCAAATAAAATTCAAATGTGACAGTGAGGTATCCACAGGAAAAGTAATCCTGCAGTTCTTGGCTTCTCACCTAACTCTCCTTGCTGCTGTAAAACTACTCTGACACGGATCCCAAGATGAATGTCTAGCTACAAGTACAGCTTATCTTGAAGAAGTAAGCAAAAGGAGAGGCAAAGAGTGATTTAGTAGTTCACCTTATGCCAATAACGTGACCTCTGTCGTGAAGCTGGTTTAAAGCAAAAGTCACAGATTAATTTTCCCTTTGTTCACTTCTCAATGGAAGCATGCAACCATAAGCAACACTCATTCTTGAAGTATTCATCCTAGTGCTCTCTTAATGCTTGTTGTGATATCACAGATTTATTGAGGCCGGAAAAGTCTTGTAAGGTCATCAAGCCCAGCCCATGACCTGACACCACAGTGGCAGTGGTAGGTACTGTCCAGAATTCCTGGGCATCCAGTAGTGCAATTCAGTGTCCATGCAGAAGTAATGTAGAGATATCCAGAGAAAGAGACAGAGAATCACAAGCACATGCAATGGGAGGAAGAATATGGAGAGCAGATGCCTGTATCGTTCAGAACAACGGTCAATCTCCTGAGGGCAGATGCAATGGATGTTCTTTAGATAGTGTCTTTTATTTATCGTACCCTTTCAGGCAGCAGAGAGCTGTCTCTAAGCCCTTTTCAGCGTGGAGAGGGGTGGCATGTGAAGTAATTTTCTAGAGAAGGGCATAAAGCAAAAACATATACGTGATGCTAGGCTAGAGTTAGTTTCCTTCTTTCTTACAGTATGTCTTCAGAGTAACTGCAAAGGAGTTTGATTTAATAACGGAAAATCCTTTTCACTTTCTGTTACGGCACTGACATTTAAAATTTTTATTGCATGGATTATTCACATATTCATAATTGGACTTTGTGGTGGTGTTCTGCACACATAAGTTGGACAGGCTATAAACAAATTGTCTTTTTGAGTTTCAGTATCACATTTAGACATCCAACAAGATGCAGGTCACCGTAACAAGAACCACATGAATTAGCCAAATGACAGAGCATGACCACTGCACTTGTGAACAAAAGCTGCCTGCTCTCACCTTCATTTCTGGAGGTTTTACTGGTTCTTTAAACTATATTCATAAAATGTTTAGAGACAAATCATGCTACACTGACTTGATTACTAGAAGTTGGAATTAACTCAGTGGGCCACAGGTTTACATCTCGGGTGCTATATTGGCAGAGATTGTACCTACTGTAACTGTGGTTGGTAATTCATGGAATCATAGAACTGTTTTGGTTGGAAGGAGCCTTGAATATCATCTAATTTGAACTCCTCGTGCCATGGGCAGGTACTATTAGTCTCTGTTACTATGATTAATAGCACTTGAACATATACTTTTACCTAGCTAAGTGAGCTTCAAATGCTTACCTGATTTATAACACAATAATCCTTTATAAATGTCACACAGGGTTTTGGGGGGTTTGATAGCATATTTAAAGTTAAATAATGCATGAAGTTTTAAAATATATGCCCCACTAAGGGAGAGCTAGTGGGGAAGAACAGAGTTTTAATTCAGAAACACACAACTGATTCAGACTAAATTTAACATTTTGGTCCTCAGATCATTGTGAGTAAGGGTTGTAAATTTTAACCTGCTTTCTATAATTTCACATTCCAAACAGACTTGAATTTTGCTGGTGGCAAAATGATGACTACTAAAACAAAAATGAAGATTTTAGAATTTTAATGTAATAACAAGATTCTTTACAGAAAGAAGAAACCAGATAAATTGCAAATAATATGTATATGTCTTCAGAGATAGATTCTGCAAAAATAGCTCCAGTATGAATTAATTTAACTAGAGACAGGGACTTTGCTTCCTAAACACTTGGCAAAGCTGGGGTCATTAAGAAAACCATTCCTACATCACACTTTTCAGTTACTTCCTTTAGATAGGCTTCTAATAAGGTGACATTCCTGTTCTGTCAGGAATGCCAGACCTGTCAAAATATACTTGACACACCAGTTTGTTCCCTAGCCAGCACAGCACACTTTGCATCTGAATGATAGAAATGTTCTGTGGTCCCAGAGGATGACGGTTTCAAACACATATTATAAGATGTCAAAATATTTTTAATGTATGTCTGACACACATCTGTTTCCTGCATAAAAACTCTCGATTGATCATCAATTAGTTCAATGAAAACTGTATTATAAAGTTCAGGACTCTCCAACTGCAAACAGACCTTCAGCTGAAAAAACATGAAGCCAGCCTCCCTGAAATGTGCATAGTGACAATGTCATTTGCTCTGCTCAGACTGCTTTATATTCCACATCTGCTTCCCCTGCACTGAGTAATCTCTACTGACACAGACAGGATAGGTGAAATATTTCAGCACAGCTACAGGTCTGCGCTTTTTTGCATGTTATACTTGAAATATGCCAAGATTCATTTTATTTCATAGCAACTTCATGTTTTATAGGAGCTGCCACATTAGTATGCGAGTGCCAGATTCAACAACATAATGTATGCTGATGTTTTAATACCCTTCACTCAGTAGTTTTAAAGCCATCTGAAGAATTTGTGAGAGGAGTATCTAAACCAAACATATACAAAATCTTATCTAAAAATATTGGATTACATCAGAGGGAGAGACGTTTGAGTGATCTTTTATATTTTTATGATTTCTGTGATCTTTTATATTTTTATGATTTCTCTTCATTATGGAACAGTTTCAGCTGGAAGAGACCTTCAAGATCATTGAGTCCAACCTTTTCCTAGCCTATCATCACCACTAAAAGACATCCCATAATCCAACATCTACCCTACGTGCGAGTAGTTTCCATCTTAGTTAATAAGACACATTTTTACAATTACTACTAATTAGAAGGCATTTTATTATGAGTTATAGGTTGAATTTCAAAACAAAAAGCTCTGAAGAGTTCAAACAACTTTTTCTTAACGATCCCAAATGTTTAGGGTCTAATATGCTTTATCTCTAAGAAATTATGTCTGTATTTGTTCTTGATAGTTTTAATTAGTAGTGAATCATTCTCACAACTCTGCAAGAAGATAAGGAAGTTTTATCATGATTTTTCTGAATGAGAAATGAGTATTAAAGAGTCAACCAAGTTTACAGTCAATCAGGAGATTTGTGCAATTACTTTATACTTACATAACCAGATCTTCCCAGGTCACAGAGCTGAAAGGCTTTGTTCCTTTCATCCTCGATTTGCATGCATTTTCTCTCAAGGTTTGGGTTGCTGGAAGTGAAGAAACAAAAGCTGTGTTTGGATATGTGCTACAGCCTGTTCTCGAAAGCAGAAAAGATAAGTCCGAGAGGTTTGAAAGTACATAAGAGTGTCACTAATTGGCTAAAAGTTTACACTGAATATTTGAATTCTAGCATTCTGGAAATACAGAACCAACAAGAGTAAAGTCCTAGGGCTCCTACATCACCTGTGCAACAAAGTTAAAACCAAATCTTTATGTTTTTCAGCGATATTCATAATTTCCTTTTTACATAGCTGAACCCTGAAAAGGTGATGAATCTGTGCTAGGGCTCTTCTGAGTATGGTCCTAGGCAATCAAAGATCTCTTTGATATTGTATCATATATCCGTCGTTCTACTACTAAACAATTCAATAAACAGACATGTTTCCTGAATAATTAGACAAATTTAAATGATATATAAGTCTAGAGAAGCGGAGTGGACTCTCTTCTTGACAGCACATATAAAGGATGTATATTTATGCATATATACGTGTTACAAAGTAGCCATGTACGTGCGTAACAGCTTCTCTATGAAACAATCTATAGATGTTGCTGCTTCTACTCTCTCATGCGTGGGGAGGTGTGGCTGGAAAGCAATCTGGCAGAAAAGGACCTGGGTGTTCTAATTGACAGGAAGCTGGATATGAGCCAGCAGTGTGCCCAAGTAGCCAAGAAAGCCCATGGCATCCTGGCCTGTATTAGAAACTGTGTCCAGCAGGAGTAGGGAGGTGACTGTCCCCCTGTACTCAGCACTGGTGAGGCTGCACCTTGAGTACTGGGTCCAGTTTTGGGCACCTCAGCACAAGAGAGACATCAAGGTGTTGGAGTGTGACTATTGGAACCACATAAATGACTACAGAATCTTTCATTTACATTTACAAGGCCCTGGATTATGCACAAAGTGTGTAGAAGATCATTCAGTTTACCTTTGCCAGCTATTTATGGCGTGGATAACCCAGAAATAACTAATCAGTGCACATTGCTTCAAAGCTTATTTACTTGTTTTGGATTTGACTACTTTTGTGTGGTTAAATCCAAACAAATTTGTTGTAATAAATTCTTTTCTTTTGTGATGCTAATTTTACAAATTAGGAGACGTTGATGTGAAAATTACTCTCTATTAACAAAACCCATTTAAAACCATTTCATTCTGGAACTAACAAGCAACGTAAGAACTTAAACAACAAAATCCTTTTGAAATGAGGTTTCATACAACATTTGTGTAGCCTCCCCTAACATACACGTGTGATACCTCTGAGTGTAAATGCATTGATTTAAGTCAAAAAAGACACAATGACAGCTTTTAAAAAGCTGTAATGCTCAGATTGCTGTGTAGTTTGTGTGTTGTCACTGACTGACCAGCTGATCAGGTCTGGGATTGAGATGAATCAATTGATTTAGTTAATGTGCTAATGAGTGAAAAAAAACAACAAAGATAGTTCAAAACCACTTATAATGTTGCAGGCAAACACAAAGGCTGACTCAGTTTGGGGAAAAAAACCCAAACACATTTAATTTACAAAAATAAAAGCCTCAACACTAGAAAAACCCATAGGAAAAAGAAATAATCAAATGTTCTTACATAATTGGACTGAGTTTTGTTACCTCCTTCCCTTCAGGGGGGGAGAAACCTCTAGCAGTCATTTTCATTTTCCTTGTGGAAATGTGGTGTCCACAGTTCAGACCAAGAATCTGCTACTCTGTGGAAGTGGCTCCTTTAAAGATGAGTTCTTTGCTGCATGTTCTCAAAGACAATCTCCAGCTCCAGTTAGTCATCCTACGTGAGGTACAGATGGGATTCTCTTCCCCCATTTAACCACACCATCGACTTGCAGGCAAACTTCTCTGCTGATCTCCACCATAACAAACTTCCACTCTATCCTTCATCACCTTGCTCCAGGATACAATAGCTTCTAGCTTCATTCTCAGCTTCAGTGCCATGTGCTCCATCTCCCAACAAAGAAGCACAGTATCTCAGGAAACAGGAAACTTGTAGCACCACCTTTTTCCCCTCACACAATTATTCTTATTTGCAATTGACCAGAAAGTAAGTTGGTGAAATCTTGGAATTCCAAGCTGCTGATCAAGAGTTTCCATAGCAACTCCCCATCCCTCAGGGTAAAACACTCACCAAATTCAAAACTACAAGGATACAGAAATTTTATGGTCTAGCATTGATTTAAAGAGAGTATTCAGAGTATTTCTGCAGACTCCTGAAAACTTCTGGGCAACTCATTCTAATTGTTGGTCACCCTCACGATAAAAAAGTTATTTATTTTGTCTTAACATGATTTTGTGTGTGTGTTATTTCAAGCCCATCACCTCTTGCTTTATCACTAGGTTCCACTGGATAGGATCTGGCTACAGATTCTCCCAGCAATCAGATCTTTGTGCATATTTATTTGTTTCCTCCTGAAGCTTCTAATCTCTCAAACAGTTCTAGACATTTCAGCCTTTTCTTATATGAGAGGCACACTAGTCCCTTCATCACCTGGCCCCTGACTAGACTCAGCCCAATACACCCCTGAATAGCCTGTCATAGAGTACTGAAAAATGTACTTAGTGTGTGGTCTCAGCAGTGCCGGGGCACAGTCACTCTCCCTACTCCTGCTGGCTACGCTGTTTCCCCTTGTAATCACGGCATAGCTGCAGTGGGTATTCATTTTGTTATCTTTCAGATATCTGTGTGGAAACACTGACGATTAAGGCACTTTCCAAGTGCTTAAGTGTCCCACAGGCAGGGGATTTCTGGTTATGAGTTGTGTTAATATCACTTAATGCAAGACAGATAAAGACAAACCCAAGTAACGATGAAGTAATTATGTAAATTGGTAATCCTCAGATTATCCTAAATACATCAGAAGGTATCCTTTCTCATCCCTGACTTGGCTTCCTGCCACTTACTTAACAAACAGGATTTTAGGCTTTGACCATGACATTTCCATGAGCTTCACCTCATGAGACCTTGCTTTAAGGAACTTACATACAGGATTTTTCCTTCAGTGGCTTCCATCAGTGAAAAATCCCAAAGGACAGCACAGAGCAGCTCCTATTTCAGAACACTCTGGCAAATACTCTAATAATACAGTAATGCTTTTTCCTTCTGTGCTTTTATTGGTTTGCTGTTGTACCTTTTTGACCAAGACTGTTGTTTTAATTCCTCAAGTAAGAAAGCCCTTCCTGGGACAACAGGTATTATGATGTTAGAGAAAATCTCTTTTCTTTTTTTCTTTTTAAAAAAGAAGAGCATAGTGTTTTTATAAAATCCCCCAAACTCTGGCAGGTCATTTGGTTTTGGGGAAACACTGCGGGGTTTTTTCAGAAAAATGTAGAATTATTCTGGCTACTGACATTGTAAATTTGCTTTTTTATTCATGCAAATATAATCAGATTGTTAAAATACTGTTTCTGCTTGACCCTAAGCTACATAACCTCCAGATACCTTGTGGGATGACAAAAATAGTCACAGCAGGAGAACTTGGCTCTTAAGCACTTGTAACTGAAGGGCTTAATTCCTATTAGACAACAGGGGCATAGATGTTTTTGGAGATAAAAGCTGCAAGATCATGCTGCTAATGCCGTGAGTAAGCCCTTGACAAGTAAATGATTTATGGGCTTTCCCACATTTAGACCTTTATTTCTTTTTCATTTTTTAAACTCTTTATTTTTTCCTGATGTTTCTGAATAAACAGTCACTGTAAGATGTTGAAATATATTTTTCCTTTGTAAAATATGTGCTTCTCCCTTTAGAACAAGCAAGCTGAATTTATCTTGGTTCAACAACCTTGGGGGCTGTGTTTTCAAAGTAGAAGACTGCTCCCATTATTGACTTAGGCATCTGGATTCAATAGTGTTTCTCTAACTGCAAAGAAGACTATTTCTCAGTACATGGCCAACCGCTAGCTGCACGCGTAGCATTTTCCTGCAGGAAGAGGCATTGTTCTGCTTTGAAAGCTGAGCAGAACCTGTCAGCCTGATCTGGGTGTTTTCTGCAGAAAAGTTTAAAGTTTGGGTTTCACAACTTGAACAGTGTCTACCCCCCTACTCTCCTCTCTTCTTCCCCCTTGGCAATTTCCACCTTCTTCTTTGCTTCTCTCCATCTCAGACAGTTCAAAGCTCTGTCACTGCTGCTGAGAGAGAATGTTATCACTGCACAAGGTAAAGAAAATTGATGGCGAGTGGGAAGATTTGCCCAGACCTGGAGAGATTGTGAGAATTCTGAATCTTGAAGATTTATGGGGATCGAGACTGAAGTTGGATGACTGCCATGATTTGAGAGAGAAACAGGAACTGTCTATAATGAACATTTTTCAACTGAGTTAGTGTAAGAACAGTGTGATGAGACTCCGTGTGCCTGTGTCTATATCTTGTGTGAGGTTTTTCTCTGATGTGTGGTGGGGGGGAGTGAATTAAAACGTCTTAATGCCTTTCTTCCCCAAATTGAGTCAGTTGTTTCATTGCCTGCAGATTTGTCAGTGGTTATATTAAACCCTCCCTTTGTGTCTGATGCTTTAGCTAAAAGCTTTTGATTTAAATACAGTTGGGGTCTCTGACTCGTGACATTAGTGGAAACGCAGGTGGGATGCATAAGGATGCAGATGAGGACCCACACTACACCATTACCACCATTACAGGCATATCAAGGGAATGACAAAATGGTCAGTTGAAGGTCAAAAAAAATAGGATGTTTTTAAGTTTTATTTTTAAGAAGAGAGATATCTGTTGATTAGTTAGCATTTTACATTACAAATTTATACCGGAGGTAGAAATATTTGTCACAAGAAAATATTCTTATGGCAAATATCTGAAATGATAAATAAAATTGCAAGTCATCCTCAGTGATTAGTAATTATAATTAGTTCTGTAGTGCTATACAAATAGTTCCTGTAGCAGCAGCACTGCTGAAACTTGCTGTTAATTTAAAATACTTAACTACTCTGAAATGCAGACACTCAGCATATTGAATTTTCATAACTGTGAACTAAGCCATAGGTTTCCTTTTAATGAAACAACATAGAAAAATGAATTAAATGAAGATACTAATTGAGCAATTGACTGAGGAAATTAACTTGGGTTATGGCTGTAAATAAGTTAACGCTAAGTTTATCAATATTGTTGAGAAACATTCCTGATGGCAAGAAAATGTGAACTTGCAGCAAGCTGGTTAAGCAACAGTCATCAGACAAGGTACTTTTTATTAGCTGTAATTCAAAAATTATAGGAAAAAGGTTCAGTGCAGTGCTGCATTCTGCAGTCTGGCCTCTCTTGTGACCAGGCCTTCCCTTAATTAAAATCACATTTAGATTTATCTGTTGTGTGTTTTCTACATAGGTAAAACTAACCAGGAAAAGATCAGTTCCTTAATAGCTTCTAAAAGTGAGGTTGAATGAACAACTATTATTATATATAATCTTAACTTGTAAGAACTCTACAGTAGCAAAGAGCTTCTGGAGCTAATTAGTAAGGTGTTGCTCTCTTTGCTAATTATCTTAACACCTACATACCTTATACCTCTCTAAATGAATACGCTTATGCAAATACATAGCACTTGCCTTTCTCTGATTTAGTGAATCTTAGGCTAGTGAACCTTTTGCATTTTATTTTCTTCAATAGCAAGGTTTGGTTAGTTCATAGTTGTTTATACTTTCATTTTTCATTTGACAGCACCGTCTCTGGTGCTCTTTACTCACAGTAGAGAACATTTACATGATTACCCAGTCTATGCTCACTGATTTGTTTTACTTGACTTGATTACAACAGATAAAACATTATCACCTTCATTGTTCTCTTCATTCTTCATGTCTTCTCATGCGACTTCTATTTATTCAGCTGCTAAAAGCAGGCAGATACATTCAGTAACTGCTACCAAAGACATTATTTTTCAGTTGTTTTGTCGTTTTTTTCTTTGTATGCTGATGTCCACTGCATTTTCATTGAACCACATTTCAGTATACTACTACTTGCTATCCAAGATCCATGCTGAAGGTCACAAGATGATTGAAGAAAAAATGTTACAAATTAAAAAAAAACCCTTTAGGAATTCTTTTCATCTTATTTTGCAATGTGAGATCAGGGTATGGACACTCTAAGAGCTGCTGAACAAGTCATACATCAATCACCAAAGTGCAGTAGAAGACACCACTTACATGGCTAGGCAACGAAGGAATTATTTTGTCAGTTTTATAACAAATATTTGAAAAGTTAATTCATTTTATTTAAGTATTAATATTCATATCTGCTGCTAGAGAAAACATTTCTTTACATAGGTGTTGGAGTTACAGCTTAGCAGGGTTTTAGCTTGGAGGAAGGGGTTGCTATGGCAACCTTACTAAGTGGCTTCAAAAATAGAATCTCCCCACAACTAATGTTACTCACCTGCCTCTGAAAGTTTGAGCCCATCAGCGCCTCTGCAAATAACCATATTCTGAGGATGGAAAAACCTACTGACAAGCTTCCTGTTGATGTTGGGCTATCTGTTCTGAGACAGCCACACGGCACCAAGATAAGCAGACCACTGGGCAGACATTCTCTGCCCTGGAGCATGGTGATAGAGCATGTAGAACCCCATAGATCAGTGAAGCAGAAGAGTTCCTGAAAACTATGGTGGAGTACAATGGAAGAAGACAGTCCTGTCTGTAGCCTGAGGAGGATGACATGCTAGAGCAGAGGACCGGCCTTGAAGAAATGGAGCAGGAAACTTATCCTTAAAGTGACCTCTGTCTCTGAGGAACAAAAAGCCGTACTGAAGCAGTTGGGTGAAAAGTCACGGAGACCTTGAAGGGAGAACACCATGTTGCTGCAGTGAAAGGAACTGCCTGAGGTTTTTCTCCTGAGGTAAAGGACATGACAAAGCTGGGCCCAGGCACAGAAGCACCATGTGACCATGTGAGTTTTGGTGTTAGGGTTTTCATGTAATTTGAAATAAAGAGTTTTGCTTTTTTTTTCCCCCTATGATTTATAAGTGCCTAAGTGAGCTAAGCCCCTCTTGTTTGGGGTTCAGTTCATTAGCACTCTAACGTAATTAACTCATCCTGCATTAGGAAAGCATTTTTAAGACAAAGGCAGTGAATATAGGATAAGGACACCCAAGTCACCTATCCTGCATATTTTGTACTATACAATGCTCAAAGTGAATGGGTTAGACATACGTATAATATTAATCTTATAGTGTTTTGCCTGTAGTTCAAGGTATCAGCACACTTTATAAATCATCTTTGAACACACATATCCAGGCCATCTAAATTAATCCCCAGGGACAGATTTCAGCTCCAGAAAACCAAATCTGGATGCTGAAAACTATGTGTACAAAGTGCGTAGACATAATCAAGGAGAACAGTTTTTGATATAAGTATCTGCACGCAGACACATGAAACACTGGAGACATCTCAAATTTAAAATCAAGTATGACACAGAAGAGACAACAGTTCCAGACCCTGGTAGATAAATGGAGACTATGTGAAATATCTTATGTCATGTCAATATTACTCTGACACTACTTAATTGAGACTATATGCAGCACAGCAAATGGAGTCTACAGAGGTGCTCAGCTTCAGCTCCAGCCCCCCCAACCAGCCCAGTGAAACACGCTCAGGTTTGGTCACATAACTGTAATACAGCTGTAGATGTGCTGTCTTTTAGAACCATCTTGTTCTGGGATAAGCTGGAAAATTCACACTTTACACTTATTTTTTGCTTGTTGGTGTATTTTTAATGTCACACTGGAAATGTTTTTGAGATAAGATACTAACACATAGAATTTTCTTCTTTCAGAAAATAGTCATCATTTTTTCTTCACTTCCTTCCAGCTCCTGTTAAAAACCCATAGATCCTACAGGTTGCATTGCCAACGGCATTTGTCATCAGCATCTAGTTATAATTGTTATGGAGACACCTGTAAAACCAGACAGCAGTTGTTACCAAGAAATGAGTATTTATTGCAACCAAGTTTCCTGACACTCTCACTGCCCTAAGTTATTTACAAGTTCAGATGTCAGGTGAGAACATAGTCAGCAAATTCCTAAACTTTAATGAATACTCTCTAAGAAAGCTGAACCAAAATCTGCATGCACTTACACATAGTAGGGAAAACCTACCACGTACACAAAACAAGGGGTCCCTCACCCAAAAGAAAAGGCAGCAGGGATTAGCTCAAGGATATACCTAGAAGAAATATTTATTCACTGAAAATGGGGGGGAGATCTCACTTTATCTTGGTAAGTTTCCTTGGAAGGTGGCATGGGAGAGTCTCTGACTGCAAAACTGCTGCTTCGAGGAACATTGACACAAGTTTGGTTCTCTGGCAGGGCTCCACTTATACCCTATCTAAATCTAACTGTGGTCACTCTATTTAGTTGGGGATAAGTGGAGGACAAAGCCAAGGGCCTATGCTGTGAAGAGTCAAGCAGTAGTTAGGAGAAGCTGAGCTGACTTTTAGGGACTTTGGCAAGCCCTGGTCTTTGTCAGGTCCTTGCCAGGGAGGATGCATCTGCCACACACCTGGCAAAGGAAAAAATGTCCACCGTGATTTTATACAAGATACCTTCCATAAGACTCCTCTGCCTTTTGAGCCTCACATTGGTAACAGCTACATCAATTTATTTCAAATGAAATGTCATTTTCCATTAATGGAAGAAAAGTGCTGAAGCATGTGTCCCTCCCATCCATAAGCCAATTACTTTTACTATAATGGAATTAACACATGGTTTGAATCTCAAGCAAAATTTAGATCCACTGCCTACAGTTCTGCCATCAGAAATAGCAGCACAAACAGCAACAGAGACACCAAAATAATCAACAGAGGTAACGAGACAGAATATATCAAAATGTCAAAATGTGACTCAGCATGAACATTAGCATCAGTAAGTAGAAGTACAGGACAATCATCATACATGCTCCAAGCTTTCACAGGCACACAAATAAATTTATTTCCCACAGCTTGAACATCTGAAGGTCAGTGATCCTCTGCTGGTGATCTAATCTTAAGAATTCAGAACAAGGAAAAATATTAATGGGATTAAACACTGTTCTTCAGACACTCTTCCTATAGATGCAGTAATTTGCCTTTTGCTTTTTCATGCATATTTTCTACAGAATCATAGGATGGCTTATGTCAGACGGCACCTTAGAGATCATCTAGTCTTGATATCCCTGCCATGGGCAAGGACACTTCTCACTAGACCAGGTTTCCCAGAGCCCCAGCCAACCAGCCTGGCCTTTTGACAGCTTGCTAAAACCTTTATACCTTGATCTTCTGTCTGTGGTAGCCAATTAATAAAACTTTGTGGACTAGCCGGTAATCCTGAACATTTCTCTAGCATTTGTAATTGTGATCTTAGCCTATTGAAGGAAATTGGCTTGGATCAAATGTTAAGTCTCTTTACCAGAAAAAAACCATCATTTTTTCAACATGAGAGAACTGGAGATTACATAAACAAGATGAAACCTGCAATAGTCCCAGTATGTTACAACCACAAGGATTATTTCCACACATTTCTGGGTGGTATATGATCTCTGGAGACAAGAACTTCAGCTTCAAAGATAATGACATTTATAAACCCACCAAGCCAGAACACAGTACTCGTTGAAACAGTAGGATATGCTTTTTACAAAGCATTACAAAGAGATGCTGAAGGCATCGCAGAATGTTGAAAAATGTGTGTTGTGTTTGTGTTATTGTGCCCTCAGGTGATGTGAAGAAAGATGCAAACCCACCTGCACAGCCTGAAGCTGGCCTCCAGCACAAGCTGTTACAACTGTGACCTCTGTGCAGCAGCCAATCCCACCGGTAAAAGGAGTAAATGACAGCACAAGAAGGGGGAACAGGTAGAGTAAAGCTAGTATTATGGGCTATGTTAAATTATCTTGTTTAAATCTATAAACAGACCATATTATGCAAAATACATGAACTAGTTAGGACCTGGATGAATGAAAAAGAATTTTAAAGTGACTGTCAAGGTGTAAGTGTAATTACTATTTGTGAGGAAAGACAGCACAAAAAGATAAAGATGGGAAAAAAAGGGATAGAAGCAAAGAGGGAGAAGAATTCTAAAGTGCAGCAAAAAATTTTCTAGCAACTTCCTGGTCATCCCTAGACAGAATGTTTTGTGCCCAAGATGACTTCAGGGTGAAAGGGTATTTGACCAGATAAAAATATTTCTTGAATTTTCCTGAAGTATAGGAAACAGAGGGGGGAGAATAATGTTCATTTTTCTATCAAATTTCCCTTTAAATATGGATGGTTTTGCTAAAAATTGATATTTCATCTGTAGTGCTTCTACTGATCCATCAAACTTTACTCTCATGTGATGCTGAACTTACAGCTGTTGCTTTTCATCCAGATTCCTATGGGTAGCACAGGAATTGCATTTGCTAAGGAAACGTAAAGAACTGAAGATTCATGCTGAGCTTATGCATTTATATATTGATTATCACATGATATTGATGAGAAGGCTGATTCTGCATCACCCCAAACTGATGATGCAATCATACCATCCCCTCACAATCTTCTTCTGTGGTCTCACCAAAGAAAAGAGTAAAGCAATTGAGTGCTGCAGCCTATGGCTTTGCAATTTTGCTGTGCAAAGTACCATGAAACAGATGGGACATGGTGACAACAGCTGTCAGCAGGTCTCACAAAACTGATGCAGATATTCGGACACAGAACGCTGTTTAGGGGACACTACCATTCACCCACTGCAGTCCGTTCAGCTCTGATGTTTACACAAGCTGAGGTTGTGTGCATTCTATCTTAAGCTGAATGTTTTACGAATGTCCCTAGTGATAAAATATCCTTAATCATACATTTTCTCTGGAATTTAAAACACAATTCAAACGTTTATGAGTTATTGCTGTCAACTTAACGACTTGATTCGTTATTGAACATAAATATTAAAAATGCATGCCAAATTTTTCTTATTCTTTTTCCTCTCTTTTTGTTTTAGGGTTTTGTGGAAGATTTTTTTTAATTTAGAAATGCAGCACAGTAAGATGCCTATAAAGTACTTTGAAAAAGCAAGCCCATGCAAAATCCCATGTAAAAAATATTTTATAGTTATTAATTAAATATCATTAAGTTCTCTATATATTATAAAGAAACAAATATTCCCATATTGTTTTCCTTTGTAGTGATAAAATTAATAAATGACATTTAATACTCACCTTTTCATTACATTTACCATAGAAAACATAATAGGTCAATATCACTTAAAAAGCAATTAGAGAAGAAAACAAATATCTGAAAATCACAGCTGCTTCTCCATTATTCTACTTTTGACTAAAAAACCCGAAGAAATAAAAAGCCAGTGTCAGTCCCTTATTGATAAGTTTTCATTTTTGCGTAATTTAGAAAACTGCAATTCCTTAGTATCCTGCAGAATCAATGTCTGTGATTCATGCGCTTCATTTTGGTCAGATAGTTTAGGCGTTTAAATTAGTCTAAATTAGCTAATTTAGGAGCTAATTAAGATAAAACATATAACAGCATTAATGGAAAGACAGACACCTCTAGACAGTGATTCAGAAGTGTTAAGCATTAATTCGGCTCTAAATAACCCCTCTGTTATCAATGATTGCATTAGTAGCTTAGGTAATGTTTTCTACTTCCTAGTGTCGGCATTTCGGGTAATGTTCAGTGAGAGTCATTAGTGCCACAGTTTATAGCTAGTGTGTCCTTCAGTGCGTCTGGGTTTATTTCTTTTAGAATTGTACTCTGGAAATCAAAATATTGATGGTAACAGGGACCATGAAGTTTCAATAAAGAGATGAGAGCTGCTTCATCTCTGAAACTGAAATGTTTCCAAGCAATGTGTCAACATTACAAATATTAGCAGCTTAATTTCTGGGACTTCAAATGATCCTAAATGTACTTGTAAATATTCATAAATAATTGAAATTGTTGTAATTACATATATATATAAATCATATCTATGTTGTAGCCAGCTACACATTTTTAAACTGGAAATATATTGTTATCTACCTCAAATAGTGTCATGTCCTGACCCACTCATTAAGTCCAGGGAAAGTGACCTTTTCAATAGTCTGTGGAGCAGCCAAAACAGTGACCAAGGAAGAGATAATTAAACCACCCCAAACTTATGTGGTGAGTTCTGAGAGAGCCAAAAGAACTGGACCTAGCTGGACTAATCTGGCTTGATCCTTCCGGCTTGATCTCAGTTAAAATATTCTTTAAGGTATTCTCACAGATCCAGTCAGAGAGTCTTGTTTCTGGTAGTTTCTCTCTCCCCCTGCTCACTCTTTCAGCTCAACAGAGACACAGGGCAGGGAAAGCCACAATGACTCTGAGGAAATAATTTTGCTGGTAATTCTATTAATTAACAATTCCAATAAACAAACATGGAGAGTGTGGCAATGATTAATTGATAACTTTCAGTGAGCGAATGAAGTCCTCTCATGAGTCTAATTATCTTAACCCATTGCAATTCATAGAAAACTTAGAAACTTGACTACATGTAGAGTGGAAAACAGAAAAAGGACCAAAAAAACCATAGAGAAAGGACAGAAAGAGGTAGAGAAAGGAGAAGGTAACCGCCCTCTGGTTCTTGCACCATCACTGCATAGCAGAACAACTTCTGTAGGTGGTGATGCTCAAGACAACAGCTGACCCCTCACCAAACACAGAATTCCTTTTATGTAGTTTCATTTCATTTCCATCACCCGTAGGTGTTAGCATTCTTGCTTTTAAATTAGTGTTCAAGGCCTCTGGCTTTCATTAGTAGGTCAAAACAACAGGTGAGCCTGCAAATGACTGAATCTGTAACCTTGAAGATAAGTTGAACACTAGGCTGTATCCTCAGCACAGGTAAGAGGGAAACAGTCTGCCCTGCACCGCCCCCTCCTTGTTTTCACAAGGGGCTGAGAGAAAGCTATTCAAAAATCATCGTCTTGAAGCTGTTAAAGATTGCACAATTAGGAGTTGTTTGAGAGAAAACAGACCACTCTCATCACTCCAAGAAAAACGGTAAATTATTTTAAGATGTTGACAACTGGGCAGCACTGTTTTATGACATTTACAGAAAAAATGAGCTACAAGAAATACTGTAGGTGAAGAATAAGACAGTCTACTGAAAGCTCTAAGGACAAAATAATTGCTTCCCAAAGGAAAGCACAATCTGGTAGTAGATTCTTTGGGGACATCTCTGTCCTTTTGTGTTCGAATACTATAAAACTGAAAAGGACTACTGAACTTTAGTTTGAACTGGGAAGACCTTTGGATTTTTAATCAAGTGCTGCAGAGGGAAGAAGAACCATGTATTATTAATAAGAAAAAAAGAGGGTGCATACTATTAAGGCAATTACAACAGGATTTTAAATGCACGGTTCTGGCTTAATGAGTCAGTTCTGCTTAAACAGCCTAAATTTTTTTAATGCATATAATGTTGTGTAATTTTGGGCCATTTCATCCTGTTTTTCTTTTAACCCACTCAGATCTTTAAAATATTTGATTCTATTTTATAGTTACAATTAATTTGAAACTGAGAAAAAAATACTGCTGCCTTGAACAGCAACTGAAATGTTCTACCACCTTTCTTCCGTGCTCTCACATTACACAGTAACAGTAGCCAGAAAATCTGCAATTAATCTGTTTTACTATATTTTGGCAAAGGAATTTCTTTCCTGAAAGTTTTGTCAAGCACTGGAACAGCCTGCCCAGGGAGGGGACTGAATCCCCATCCCTGTAGTTGTTGAAGAGAAGGGTAGATATTGTGTTTGGGGCCATGGTTTAGTAGTGCTGATCAGGCTAGAAAAAGGTTGGACTTGATGAGTTTGAAGGTCTCTTCCAGCTGAAACTCTTGTATGATTCTATGGCCCTATTATGCCTCAACCTTTTGGAACCTTGGAAATGCTAATTGACATTTAAAAAATTTCATTTCATTCTTTATTGCTTCAATTATTATTTACTGTCATTGTAACATTTTAATTATTTTAGTAGATTCAATTTCTCCCGTTTCAGCTTCTAGCCATTGAATCTTAACACATCGTACTCTTAGAATGTAGAATCTTCTGCAATTTTGGTTCCTTTGTTAAGCATTTAATCACCAAATTCTGTAAATATTATTCCAAAAATTACATAAACTGTACATCCTCAGGCTTTAGGACACGTTTGCATACTTGTTCATGATACTAAGAGATGTTCCATAAATAATTTTCTTTTTCTTCAGTATCCTAAAGTGCAGACAACACTTAATTACATCGTCACATTTTCTTCATTAAAGACCATCTCATTCTCACATAAATACTAAAATACATTAAATCTCTGTAGTGAACAAGGTTAGTCTATGTGCCACAGTCTCTTTTTTTAAGAAAAGGAAGAATGTTAGAAATACTGCCTGAGGCAGAGATCTGTCGGAGCAGACAGAAATGTCTCCTGAGCTACCCTATTTAAAGATGTCCTGATGAATGCCAATTCTACTTTTGCTTCCTCCCTGCTGCAAAATAATTAAAAATATATAGAAAAACTTCATGCCACATCTGTACCATCAGTTGACACTCTTTAAGTTCTCTCTTCCCTAGGTCCTGCTGTACTTGTCTTTCCTTTTGTAATTTTTACTTCTTCCAAGAGATTTTGGGCTTTATTTTACTTATATCCTCCTTTTACTCCTGATTCTGAGGTAATTTCTGTGCTTCTGTTCACTATCAATTCTCAGTTTCTCATTGCCAGTTATTTGTCTCCATATATTTCTTTCTTTACTCGTTTGGATATGGAGCTGTTGATCACAATGATTTGAGTGCAACCATCCAGACAATTCTTTTTCTGCCAAATGGTCCATCTCTAAAATCCATGTCTCTCTATTTTAGAGACAAAGATGTCATGTGGGATGGTGTCAAATGCCTTGTACAAACCCAGGTAGATGACATCGGCTGCTCTATCCTTACCTGCCAGTGTTGCATCCCTGTCATAGAAGGCTACCAGGTTTGTCAGGTGTGGTTTGCTCATAGTGAAGCCATGTTGACTGTCATCAATCACCTCCTTGTTTTCCATGTTCCTCAGTATAGATTCTAGGAGGATCTGCTTCATGATCTTTCCAGGCACAGAGGTGAGACTGACTGGCCTGTAGATCCCTGTGTTGTCTTTGTAGCCTTTTTAAATGGGGTTATGTTTCTTCTTTTGCAGTTGGTGGGACTTCACCAGACTGCTATGAATTCTCAAATATAATGGATAGTGGCCTAGCAACTTCATTATCCAGTTCCCTCAGGACCTATGATTACATGTCATCAGGTCCCATGGACTTGCGAACCTTTAGGTTCCATATATAGTAATGAACCTTATCTGCATCTACTGTAGGAATTTAGATGCCATTGACTGTTCCAGAGGTACCTTTTTCTTTTGATGCCTTTAAATAAATAAACAGATTTTTAATGTTAATAAAAGGTATTTATAAAATAAACTAGTTAGTCAAAGGTTTTAGCGTTCAGCACCGATCAACAATTTAAATATAACCTCTTGATGTCATGGCAGAAATGGACAAATTATTCTTCACACCATTTCAGTATCCTTTTTCATGCAGTTCCCAAAAACTGTGCTGAGTCACTGACATTGGGTGCTCAAAATAACCTGAAAAAAGAACATCTGAATTAATTTTAATCAAACAATTAACTGCTAAATCAGTCCTCACCTAGGTTGAATTGGATCATTCTGTTTTCTTCAGACAGTGGGTTGTTTTTCTAAAAATACATTAACATTCTCTAGAACCCTGACTCAAAACAACATACCAAAAATGTGCTTATTTAACTTACCAAAAATGTGAAGTTTTCAAGAAAATATATGAAAATCAGAAAACATAGATTTATCTTCTTTCATGTTGTGTCTATATCCTTCAACACTTACAGACATTTTAGGAAAAGACATTGAGAGTTTTTTCTGGTTTATGTTCTCTCACAAATACTTCCTGTATATTGCTTTTGAATTCCTTGTCTTATTTAACTGTTCTCCTTATTCATCTGCAGAAACAGTCTATTTTTTTCTTGAAGGTTATAATGCTTATTGGTTCCATTGAAATAAATCAGTGGCATTCCCAACCACTCAGGGAGACCTTGAGAGCCTGGATAAAAGGAAAGAGAGGAAACTCATGAATTTCAATGAAGAAAAATCCAAAGTCCAGCACTAGGCCACAAAGATGATCAGCAGACTGGAGTATCTTTCATATAAGGAGAGGTGGTAAGAGCTGAGACTGTTCAGACTAGAAAGAGAAAACTCAGTGGAATTCATATATAGCGCATAAATACCGAGTGGAAAAAAATGAAGACAATGAACAAGGACACAATGCAATTGGCATAAATTAAACCCCAGTAAATTCTATCTGAACGACCTAACACTGGGAATGGTATCTTTTTGCACTGGCTCAGACACATTCTGTGTTCTGAAGAATGGATTACATCTCTGGGTGGCATCACTCAGCCATTACATCACCACCATCAGCTGCCAAAACTCCCAGAAGCAAGATGATACCAAGCAGCCCAATTCTAAAATATCTGCTGCACTTTCTGAGTTGGTTGCCTGCCCACAGGAAAGGATATTAATATTTAGACACTTATCTTAATTCATCAAGTAATGTAGTGACTTCAATCACACCACAGAAGAACATCAAAGACCTCCAAATGAAAAGCTAGAAAAGAAACAGATGTAGGCAAAACCAGCAAAAGCTTTCAATTGTGATGTTTATGTAAACATAGAACAGTTTTGCCTGGGAAAGACCTTCCTAGCCCTATCAGGATCACTACACTCTGCCCCTCAATGCAACCTCTACCCTTCTCTTCAACATATCTAGGGTTGGGGACTCAGCCACCTCCCTGGGTAGGTTGATTCAATGCTTTCCACTAAAGAAATTTTTCCTAAACATCCTGATGTTCAAAAATCATACTTCACTCTTAATGTAGACATAAAGTGAAAGTTGAAGGTAACACTGAACTTTCCACAGGATTTAATGAGGAACATCACACAGAAATCTCTCGCTCCTAATACAGGGTGAAATTTACGTAGGCTTCAGCAGTATTATTTTTGTTGAATTTATTAAGCATAATTTAAAAGAAACCCAAAACTTTGCTCATCTACAAAGCCTCCATTGAACTAGCACTCACTTCTCCTAGCACCCATGCATTGTGGTTTAACCCCATCCAGCAATTCAGTACTGCACTGCTGCTTTCCCACACAGTGAATCATGAGAAAACTCATGGGTTGAGACAAAGGTGGTTTAATAGTTAGCTCTATCCCAGACAAAACCACTGCAGCGTGCCAGGCAAACATAAATAACACTGGTATCTGCCCAGCATGACTTTTTCCTCTTAGAAATAAAAACTACTACATATAGTTTGTACAGCTTCCCCCAGAAAGTACAGATAATACGTAAAATACAGAAAATCTAACCCAAAATCTTGGATCAAAAATGTACTTATTCTAATTTTACAGATAAAACTGTTTTTAAACCAATTTCCATTTTAATTTGTTTGCTTCTTTTCTGCTGTTTCCTGTTGTCGAAATAATTCTTAATACATAATTATCTGTTCTGCACAGCTTTGTATGTCAGCTTAGTAGCGATTCACACGTATTGATGAGTTTAAAGAAAAATGTATTAAATAAATATGATTTTATAAATTCCTAAAATAGAGATTCTTAAAATTAGTTCCATAAGAACTGGAACCCAAACTATATAAAGATAATATTTCTTCATAAGGGCACTGGGAAGTTAAGGAGTAGGAGCAGGATAGGCACTGAGCCAGTTGTAACTCCTTCAGTTAAGGTTTGTTAAATACATATGTAACATTCACTCAGTAATAAAAGAGTCAATAGTGAAAGTTACCACCCCAATAGTAGAGTTTCTAATAAAAAGTACTTTCGTTCTTGCTTTTTTTTGCATGTTCTCACTTCTGTTACAGAGCTATTTGCAAATGGTGTGCTCTTCAAAGTGTAATTCTTGCATAACTTCATGTGTTACTCCCAGAACGCTCAGGAGCAGTTTTCAGTTACCATCCTTACTCCCATGTGTAACAAGAGATTCCTAGAAGAAGTGATGGTTTATTTTTAATTTTCACTGCTTGTAACTGAAAATTTCTGGCACTTGTTCATCTCCTCTGTTGACCAAATAAATAATTTGGGTTTTGCAACCAGAAGATGTTTTATAAATTTTAATGAGTAGTATGAGATGCTAGTTATTATTAATGGCAGAAAATGTTCTTGTCAAATGCATCATTTGTACTTCCCTGAATCAAGAAAAATTAAAAACAAAAGCGCTAACGACCATCTCCCCCGCCTCAACAAACCAGTTGTTTTTGTTGAGTAAAATGCTGCTTTTATTCATCCACGGATAAAGTGTGATTGGCAGTAATCAGAAATGTATTCACTGAATACTCTAACATGAAAAGAGAAAATCAACTTGGACACTTAAGCAATAAGATCCTTCGAGGCTGGAAATTCGTGCAAATGCAATTGACAGGCATAGACAAAAGAGACAGATTGCTTATCTCTGAGTAACAGAGACTGAACTCTGCTGGTGTCATAGTACTGTGGCAGTGCAGTGCTTGGATGTCTCAGTCTATCACACGCAAGCACATTAATAGGGCTTAGTAAAACGATGTTGTTGTTATTACACATCTTAGGTTAAATCAGATGCTTAGCCATAATATTCTGAGAATGGGATTCCTTGCATCCAGCTCTGGTTACGTTCCTTTAGCTCAACATTGATCTTGTTACGTCCTAGGTCTTTCCTTACTGGGAAGGAAGTAAATTATTGAAGATTTTATTGTCTGAAATAGTGTCAGGCTTTTAACTAACTTTCTTTACAATACCTCTGCAAGTCAGAGGTCTTGACAAAAAATGGAGTAGCTATTGGTTATTTTAATATCCAGCTTGTGTTTGTTGATTTTTTCCTATTTGCTGAACAGGAATACTTAGGAAAAATAGGAAATAACTCAGATATCCCACCTGTATTTTACCAGGCAAAAGTAGTGTGCCCGCACTATTTTCTCAGACAGAATTTCAAGACATATTCAGACAGCTGAATATGTCTTGAAAAAAACTATTGGAAAAATGAATGGTTTTTGGAAAGGTTTCTGTTAAATTATGGGAATGTATTCTGAAAAAAGAAAACCTGAGAAGACATTAATTTTAGTGCTGAATAGCACTATGGATTGATACCAAAAATCCATAAATAACTGCAGTAAATGGTGAGTAGATCTTGGGCTTCAAGATCACTAAATTCTTAAAATAATTTTCTGTTCATTTTTTCTCTGTCTTCTAAAGAATAAAAAGTGAGAGTTAGGAGATTTGAAATAGGAAAAATACAAAATACTTAAATTTATAAGTTTTTATAAGTTTTAAAATATAAGATACTAAAAATTGAATATTATTAATTACAAAATTGCTGAATTTGTAAAGGAATCATGTATCCTAGTTTCTCTGACATCTCTGAGAATACAATGCTACCCAATTCAAATTCAAGGTGTTTTTCCTGTAAGTCCAATTGCTGTAGAAAATGAGATTTCTCTGTTTCAGTGTTGGGTATAACAGTACAAAATAGACATCTCAAGAAACATCAGAAGTTTTTGCAATATATTTAATATTGACATAAAAATAAACAGACAAAATACCCAAACACAACTTTGCTTTTCAGCAATAACCAAAAAACATTGTACTTCTTACCTGGCAATTTAACACCGGAAAGTAAAATGCAACTACTGTGGAAAATGCTGCGGACTATTCAGGTGGTTTTTTTTCCTAAACTCTATAAATCTCACCTGGGTTTATTTATTTGCAAATAAAATTTTTATCAATCAAATATCAATTAAGAAATGATTCAAAATATGCTGCTAATATTTCAAAGCCCCAGTGTTTCAGCTAAACTGTTGTGTTTTTCAGTCCTTATTTTTATGACATCCAAAAGTCTTTCTAACAAATATGGAAGATGAGTAACACACTAGGCAATTAGTCTGCAGAAAACTAGGTTTAGAATTCGTAATGTACTAACTTTCCTACAGTGACAGCTAAACTTACACTAATTACTTTAAGAAGCTAATATAGAAGCCTAATATGTTAGTTGACTCATTATAGACTGTGTTTATGTCCATCAAAGACATAAAACACTGAAGTCAGACTACCTAAATTTTCTTGTTCTTAAGTGTGCAGAGAAGAGATACAGAAAATTACTTTACTGCCCTGAGGGAATCCAGGGCAAAAGGTTTCCAAGCTCAGCCATCCGCATTAAGGTTCAGGGATGAATGCGGTGTAGCCAGAAAAATATTGTAGGGAAAAAAAATGTTATTAGTAGTGTTGTAAACACACTCATATGTATTATTTATAACTAACTCGCTTATTTTCTCCATATAAACATATGCACAGAGAGTTTCCATGGAGTGTATTATTAACACCTTATAGATTAACAATTGTTTTCTAAATTACACGCTGCATGCAGAAATTAACTATATGGGTATCCCTTCAGAGTGGACAAATTCAGTCAGTTACTTCTTTTCCATTGCCTTAGCAGTCATCAAATTTTCATTCTGATATCAGTAAAACCAGAAATTCCCTACAGATAGTCTTTATCTTTAATGTTATCTATGAGGTGGTGAAAGTGAACCACCTAAAGACTACGAGGACCACAATGTTATATGAAAAGCAGAGCTAATGAACTGTTTACTGGCATTTTCACTAGTGATGACCCTTAGCTAATATAACGTGGTGGGAGACATTTCCAAGCAACTTGCCACAGCCTTTTAAAGACAATTTATAGACAATCCTGCTGCTTTAAACTTTTATATTATTTGTATAAAAAAGCCTTTAAAAAAAGCCGTAAAAGCTTATAACACCTTTTCCTACTCAATATTAATTCAATAAGCGTAGAAATTTGGCTTTAGAAGCTTGCAAAGTTGTATTTTTTTTATGTACAGCATAACAAGACATCACATGCTTAATTGCACTTTCATAAAGATAAAGGGTTTCCTCCCTGCTATTTGTAGCAGTTAGCCCACTAGAATTATTTTGACCCCTTTACACATATATACAGGAAAATAATTTTTTGTCTGCTAGATTTAGCAAGAAAATTTATTTTACGATACAGGCAAAAAACTTTATACAAGAAAAATTGTTATATCATAGAATCATAGAAGAGTTTCAACTGGAAGAGACCTTCATGACCATCAAATCCAATGTTTTCTTAACCCTATTAGTGCCACTAAACCCTGTCCCTCAATGCAGCGTCTACCCTTGTCTTAAATACCTCCAGGGATAGGGACCCAATGCCCTCCCTGGGCAGGCTGTTCCAGTGCTTGACAAACCTTTCAGGAAAGCAATTCCCCCTAACATCCAACCTGAACCTCCCCTGGAGCAGCTTCAGGTCATTTCCCCTCATCCTATCACTGGCCACTAGGGAAAACAGACCAACCCCCACCTCTCTACAACCTCCTTCCAAGGAGTTGTAGAGAGCAAGAAGATCTCCCCTCAATCCCCTATTCTCCAGGCTAAAGAGCCTCAGATGCCTCAGTCTTTCCATATATGACACATTTCAATATAGGAAAAAAGTGAAATGTCCCAACCTTTAGTAAAACTGGTATCGAATGTGGCAAGATAAGGGCTTTTAATTTGATCATAATACCAATATTCAGCATGACAGACAGCTTAAAAACAAGAGTAAGAGTATTTGTAAACAAGTGTTCATTATAAATGAGAGTTAGAAATTTTACCTGTCATGGAATGGTAAAAATTTGCATTAATAGAGAGGCAGAACATGGTGATTCTAAAATTTTAAGCCAGGCAGAGAATGGAGTAGAACTGGAGATGGGTCATTTTTAAGCAAGTCATTGCATAGTGCATAGCTTCCTACATTCTACAGACAAATACTTCTAGTCAATTGGGATTTTCTAGGTTAACGATATAAAAGCATCTCTTCTCCACCTTTCAGTAATGAACATACTTTCTGCTTCATTACTCTCCATTAAGTAGATACCATTAGCACCATTACACAATGTCTCTGTCATTCAGACAGGCAAAAAACAGTGGATTTTGTTGATAATAGGTTATATAATAAGGAAGAAAATGGATCACTTTACCTTTAACTCAGCAGGAATTTTTGCCCGAGGCGAGGACAAAATCCTGATGTCCTTTCTCAGGCCGTATCTCCTCTATGTGTTATAAAAACCTATCAGACTTTGGTATTGAAACAAGATTTGAAAACTCCATTCATCTACCCAAATATTTTCCTTTCAAAATACTGGAAAAGAGGGGTCAGGGAGAAATGAGAAAAAGAGTACTGTATATACTCATTTCAGAAATGGTAAAGTGCTGCCTCCTTTCATGTAGTTGTAGAGAGCAAGAAGGTCTTCCCTCAATCTCCTCCAAGCTATTCAGCCCCAGATTCCTCAGTTATTCCTCATATGACATATGTTCCAAATTCCAGAAGGGATGTTAGGAATGCATAAGTGACAGATCAGCTAATTTTGCTCAACTGTTTATTTCAAATTTGAACAAATTATCTGTTTACTTTAGAAAACTGGACTTGTGGAAAGACCTGTACTTGTGCAAAATGTTTCATGCAGTCCGTGACTGCTCTGTATCTAAACTGGAAAGCTAAGGATTTGATGGAGTGGAAAAAGACCAATCTTAAGAACAAAAACAAGAGTGCACAAATATTCAACAGCTTTTGAAATGCTTTAATCCACCTGAGAGATTAAAGGAGGACTGAAGAATATTATACTCTGGACAGGAGAGTGGGAAGCTGGCTATAAAATATCTTAAATGGCTCCAGAAATATATGTCTACAGAATCCCAGAATTACTGAGACCGGAAAAGACCTCTGAGATAATTAATCAATTTAATTAAGCCGTGTCAATTCTGATGACCACCTTTTCACTGACCATAACGTAAATGAATATCCTGTTTGGCTTTTGGCGTTAGATGTTTCCCAGGAATACTTTCACGCATATATGTCTGACCATGGAAAACTTTGCCAAAGAGTCTATGAGTAAAGAGCAACCAGAAGACTGTACAGCTTTTTCAATAACTACATTACCAATCAGAATTTCACAGAATTAGAGAACATTAAAGATTGGAAGTGACCTTGAAAGATCATCTAGTCCAATACCTCTGCCAGAGCAGGATCACGTAGATCAAGTTGCACAGGAACAGGTCCAGGAGGCTTTCAAATATCTCCAGAGACACTTGTCTCCAGAGACAAATGTCTCCCCCTGAGCAGTCTATTCCAGTACACCATCATCCTCACTGTGAAGACGTTCCTTCTCATTGCCTCTAGTACTATCATTGGATGCCACTGAGCAGAGCCTGGTTCAATCCTCTTGACATCCACTCTTTACATCTATATAAACACTAATGTGGTCACCCTCCCCAAATCTCCTTTATTCCAAGCTAAAGCGACTTAACTCCCTCAGCCTTTCTTCATAAGAGAGATGTTTTGCTCCCTTCATCATCTTTGTGGCACTGCACTGGACTCTCTCCAGCAGTTCTGTGTCCTTCTGGAAATGAGGGTCCCAGAACTGAAAGCAATATTCCACATGCAGTCTCACCAGGCAGAGTAGAGGGGAAGAAGAACCTCTCTCAATTTACTAACCACCCCCTTCTAATCCATCCAAGGATGCCATTTGCCTTCTTGGCCACAAGGGCTCATTTCTGGCTCATGGTTATCCTGCTGGCTACCAAGACCTCCAAGGTCCCTTTCTCCTACTCTGCTCTCCAACAGGTTGGTCCCTAATCTGTACTGGTACATGGGTTTGTTCTTGCCCAGACGTAAGACTTTACACTTGCCTTTGTAGAAACCTTGCCTTGAAAACTGTTTTAGAAAAAGCCTTGATGTTCATGGGTACACTGGAAAAGAAAATATTTTTTCTTATATGTGGCCACAAAGAGATTTTTTTTTTTAGTGGTTGTCACTGGTTTTGTCCATACCCAGAGGTATGCAAGGATTGTGTGCAGGTTTACCCCAAGGAACATGGCTTTCAACAGGCTGCTTGAAAATTTAGTTATAAATATGTGATGTTGCTTACAGTTACTTTAACAGATGGTACTAGGCTGTTGAACAGGTGAAGTTGCATATGGGATTAGCAAAAACTTGCAATGTCTCCTTGCACTTCTTCAAGCTCTCAACTTTTCAGACCTCTGTAATTGCTTTCTCAAGCAGTTGACACGAGTGTCAAGGTACAAAATTTCTGACATGAAATGATCTGCGATGCCAGCAACTGTCTGACTATATCATTTTGTCCTGAAGTCTGTAAATGAAGGTGCCAAGCTTTGCTACAAGTTAAAGAATGTGACAAAACTGTCTGCTTAGTCCAACCTTATAAATCAGTTATATGTGTAACAAAACAAAAGAATGAATTAAAGGGATCAAGAAATAACAGAAAGCAATAAAATAACAGAAACAAACTCACCAAAGAGAGTAGCATGTGATTATTCCTTTTAATCTAAGACATCTGCACCAGGAATAACTTGATATTTTCAACCAGTGGCTCTACCAGGTAGAGAGAAGAAGCAATCTGCTATGCTTCTGGTTTGCTTCTGGCTTTCCTAAAAGAGTCATTTCTCAGATCTGTCATTATCAACCTTGTAAGTAAATTGCTTTAGAATCAATAGCTGTGTTGTAAAGTTGTTTGTGGCCTTTGTTTTCCACAAATCATTTTAAGTTTGTAGAAAGTGTTTTCATGGTTTTCACGATCCCACTTTGCCACAAAATTTAGAATGATTGTATATAAACAGAGTCCTACAGATCTGATCTGCAGTGTGTTTTTATTAATTCCCAGCAAAGCAGACACAGTAAGATGATTATTTTATGAAAAAATAACAGAACACATTACAACTTCTGAATGACCCATATATTCACGCTCTAATAATAGTCTGTATGAAATGTATTTCTTTATAAGATCTGGCTATTACAGGTTTGTGCAACTTCATTTCCTTTCTCACCACTAATAATACCAGAAGTTTTGTCAAAGAAAGTAAATCAAGACCAGATTCCCTAATAATTATTATAATATGCAATAAATTTGTAAAAAACCCCCTGTAGATAAGGAATGTACACTCAGTTCATGATCACAGGGATCTCACAATACATATCCTTCCAACAAATGTATTTATCTCACAATTTAGTGGAATAGACTTTTCCCCCTTCTTAACAGGCAGCTGAACACAGAAGGGAAGTGATTCTCTCATCTTCATAATCAAATTGCCAAGGAGAAACATGGAAGCATAATCTTTTTCTTTACATAAACCCTACTTTAAGCTCCTCTTCATAGGGGTTAGCTCCCTGTGTATTTTAGCTTGTTTAATTAACATTTGATGACACTAGTGACAACTGGAAAGTTGTTGGGGAAGCTAGATGAATGAATGGTTATGCCTTCTCAACAGATAAATGAGAAACACGTTTCGAATTCATGTGTCTTATACAAAGCCTACTAAAGTCCTTCTGAATTTGAGTCTTTTGACTCAGAATCAATTTGGAATTAGTGTGACAAAGCAATGAACTTTACAGAGTGTCAGTTGTTTAACAGTTCTTAGTCAGTTGATGCCTAAAATTAGCACTCTAATTCCGCGTATTGGAAGTAGAGATTACCCTTATAAACAAAATTTGACTCATTGAGTTCAATATAATTGCGACTGTGAGCCTCATTTGCTTAGATATAGGCAGCACTGGTATACAGGACAATTTAAATCTTCTCAAAGGCTGTAAGCATTGTATTATTTAGGATAGACATGAGCTTTGCAATAATTGAAGTATGAAAAGCAAAAAAACTGGAATTTATGTGTTCTGGATGTAGAACCTATTACAAGAGAATATGTGCACTCCACTTCTATTGTATTGAATCACAGAATTGTTAAGGTTGGAAGAGACTGCCAAGATCAAGTCCACCAGTCAAACCAATGCCACCATGCCCCCTAAAACATCCTTTCAAGGACCAGATCTAACATATTTTTAGAACCTTTGGGGGTGCTAACTCCACCATTTCCATAGGCACTCTTGCATTGAATAAATTTTTGCTAATATCTAATCTAAACTACCCTGAGATCAATTTAAGGCCGTTTCCTCTTGTCCTATCACTAGTGGCTTGGGAGAAGAGAACAATTTTTTGTCATATTTCTATTTAGCAGTTTAAAAGACTCTATAAAATAAAGGGGGGGGGGAGGGTTGGTGAAGTTTATGATAGTGAGTTATGCAGCTGCAGAAAGGAATTGAATGTGCAGTTTTAAAGGCTTCTTTTTATGTCAGCAAGTTTCGAAAACAGATTACTTTGTCTTACATGTTTTTGCATTGCCTTTAGAGCCTTCACAAACTTCCTGAATGTAGCTTCGCTGTGGGTGCTTGTTATATTTCTAAGTATGCCCTCCCAAAATCCATTGTGGTGGTTTTGTTGACTCCCCCACTCCTTCACCAAGGATCAAGAACTCAGTCATTTCATGATTGCTAAGCTCCAGGCAGCCTCCAGCCACCACATCTTCCACCAAATCAATGCTTGTAAACAGCAGGACTAGTGAGGTTCGTCCCCTTGTAGGTTCACTTACCAGCTGTGTCATTAAATCATCTTCCACGCATTTGAGGAACATCTAAGACTATTTCCTATCTTCTGTGTTGTGTTTACACCAGATACCAGGTATATTGAAGCCCCCCATGAGAACAAGGGCCTCTGCCAGCCATCATTCTATGATTCTACAACTCTATGATTTAAAATTAAATGCAATTAGTCCATTTTTCTTATCTAAATAGTAGTGTCTGGCACAGAAGAAGACATGATGTGTGAAAATAAGTCACTATATGAAAGCACTATGTGACAGGCATTGGAATGGACGGCTGAATGGAAGATGAATGAATGAATGAATCAGTGAATGAGTGTGTAAGTTTCTACTTTTGTGTAATTACTCACATACATGCATTGGAGCTGAACAAAAACAAGAAAAAAAAGAAATCTCAGTTTCCTGCATGTAGCATTTTAGCACCACCTTAGGCTCCACGAGAAAGTGAGCTCAGTCCTTCCCAGGACATCATGTAACAAACAAAATCACTGCACTCTAGCAAAATATTGTTGTAAACCATTCTGGCAAAGAATCAGAGAACTAATAAAAATCTGAAATGCCTGCCAGTGGTTTTTGCTGGAAACTTGAGACTACTGTTACCCATTTTGAGAAGAAATTGTACATCAATTTTTACATATTTCTGAAATTAGCTAAAATTTGGTTTAAAACTTCTTGATTTACATTTTTCAAGTAGCTGTTTGCCTGTTTTGAGGAAGATGTGCATCAAACATTGGTGACAATACTCTTGGTCTTTTAGTCTTGGTTTTTCTCAGTACTGTTTGCAAACGGGTTATGTTTCTAATAAAGAAACATAACATCTAATTCTGATGTTTATTTCAAGAGGATCTTCCTGAGTTGATGGATCTTTCCTTTTTCTTTATGTCTTTACTTATATTAAGCAGCAAAGTACCAAGTAATAGAGATTTTGCAGTCAGCATATTATTTCATTACCAAGCCTAACTAGCTGCCACAACAGAGTCAGTAATCCTACTCTGCAGCAGTTGCAGATCACCACATTATATTTACAACTACTGCTGCCAAGAGACTAAAATTTTTATCTATGTTTTCCTATGACTTTTCCTAAAAAATTCTAAAAAATTTCTCAAACATCAAAAATTCTAGAACTTGTAACAAAATCTTTGCTTCACAGACAAAAGTAAATAACTATTTCCTATTTTATTAAATTTTAGGAAATTAAGGTACTATTATTTTAGGAAATTTGGTACTATTATGAAGCAGAGTAAGGGCCATAGTTCAGAAAGGTGAAAATAAAGTCATATTTCAAGACAGCTGCATGTCTGATGACACCTGGATGAATGTGTGTTAATTAAAAAAATAAAGAACTTGAGTCATCAACAAATGTCAACAGATTCTTTCCAGAAAATAACATTCAGAAACTATCACCTAGGCATCATTTTGTTTCTCAAAATATGTTATCATATTTTGATGTGTTTCTGAATATATTTCCTTTCTTCTTATTTTTCTAGGCAATAGTATTTTGATAAATTATTATAATAATCCAAAAAATCAGTTTTCTTGACTAAGAGAAGACTTAGCAGTTTTTATATTGCAAAATCAGAGACACTAGTAATTTGTCATAGCAAAGAATTTTTTGAGACTACAAGGTCATGGAAGATCATGGCTGTCAGGAAAATACAGAAAAATATGCAACAGGATTATGTCATTGCAATAAATGTGTTGGATAAAATTCCATCTGGCATATGGTCCCAGAAATTCCCAGCTGGCACATGGTCCATTGCACAGTCTACAGCAGCCCCTGGTGGTTTAATACTGGGCAGCAAATCAAAAAGCTGCTTCTGCCTTTCTAGCAGACACTAAACATGTGAAATTCAGTGCTCAAAAAGCTATATGAGTAAGAGTCAAAAAACTCAAGTGGTAGTGAGGAATTAAAAACAGTTGCACCAAAGGCACAAAAATATTCACACTATCTACCCTGTAAATCAATCCATCCTTTAAGGTCAGAAATTAAATGGATTATTGAATAAATATTAAAGTAAGCAATGAAGAAGTAGTACAGTGACTTAAGTGATATTAATGCCAACTCTGTGTTTTGCCACAGATTTCTCTTTAATGTCTTAGCAAAATGAATGATTGAGGTTAAGCACGGGGACAGAGTTGTAGGGAGCAAAGATTGATGGTGTCAACTACATATAGACTGTCTGCCCACACATGTTGCTTTCTAGACTCTTTATGCATTTAATGGATAACAATATTTAGAGATTATTTACTATTATATATCACCTACGTGACATGAAAGAGTCAAGAAACTCGTTCAAAATTTAGCAAGCAGTCTTTTGTCATGGTGTCAGTCATAGGCTGGACTTAATGATCTCAGAAGTCTTTTCCAGCATCAATAATTCTGTGATTCTGTGATTTTGCAGACATATTGGGAGAAGTGAACCTAAAATTTGAAGATTCAGATGAATATGTTAATGTTGTTCATGTCTATTTTAATACGAAGGAAAATCACAGAATCACAGAACATCAGGGATTGGAAAGAACCTTGAAAGATCATCTAGTCCAATCCCCCTGCCACAGCAGGGTCGCCTAGACCAAGTTGCACAGGAACATATCTTTGGAGAAATGAATATATTGTCTGATTTATATTAAAAGGCTTCCAGAAATTGCTTATTTGTGTGTGTGGATTGATATTTTTTGAAGTAAACTCAGACTTAACTTAATGGCACACAAAATCTCTACGATGTTTTCATGGGTTCAGGATGAGCTGGCCACTAGATGCTCTGTCTTAGTCTATCTTCCTCCACAAAAAGACTAAGATGAAGGCAATAAGGCTACTGGAGGAGATGAAAGAGGGCGGCTACTGGACTAGAAAAACAGTCTTTTGCCTGCGACCATAAGGGGTAAATGAGCAGTCTTTTAAGATTTTGTTTTATTTTGCTTGGGCTCCCAAGCACTTTGCTAATGAGGGAGAGTGTGTTTTGGGCTGGCCAGTGTGGTCAACCAGTGACAGTTTAAAGCAAGAAAGAAGAATAAGAAAGCAATTGCCATCAGTTATTTATTACAAATGGAGCCATTGTATCTAGTGATACTACGTCTGTGATAGTGTTTTTTCTTAGAATGACGGAGACTTGAAGGTAGATATTATGTCTAAGAGCTGTAGAAGCACTCAGGGAGTCCAGAAATTATCTATGGCTGAGACTTAAATAGTAAAGACACTGTCAGTCTGTCCTAGAGAATATTGTCTCTGTCGGGGTAAGATAAACAGGGATCACTGATAGAAGCTAGTTCATGCCACTTGCTCTCAGAGTCTAAGATCATCCTTACATGTCATTCATATGACACCAGAGACAGTTCATGCATCTTTTTTCCCAGTGAATTATACCATTGTCTTTTATCTACACTGTTTGATTCTTGGAATAAATGCTTGTCATTCATTAGCAGCCAGAGTCACTGCGTTTGAAAGGATAACACACATTGGTGGGATCATTTTCCTGAGTCTGAGATAATCAGCAATGCAATCTCCACCACGTAGTACTTTTCCTTGACTTCTATGTGCTTTGCAGTTTAGAGATTAGAGAATGAAAGCAGCCCTGTTGACACAGATGAAGATAACAATTCCTCTGCAGAAGATTAAAAAAAAAAGTCATGGAAATTTGTCTCGTACCAGAAAACTAGTCTTATTAGGCTTGGAAAAGCCTTTACCTATACCCTTTCATTGATACCTTCCTGATAAACACACAGGTAATAATTTATGCTGTGAAGTGAACAGGATTGGAAGGTGTTGTAATACCATATGAAGACTGACAGAAGGGAGGAATAATTTCTTATGAATGATTCAGACATCACAGCTATGTCATTGAAGAATATCTATTGCAGCTGCAATTCCAAGACACGGATGTCTTTCAGAAAGACAGACACACACGGAAGAGTCTCTACCCTAACATTAGCGCAGGTAGGAATGCTGCCTACCTTTCCTCTGCATCATCAGTCAGCTTTTTGGTGTTTAAGGGTGATGTTAAAGAGATCACTCTGTGAGTGCTCCTACAGTGTGTTACAGATGCAATATGCCTTAGTTCCTCAGGATACAGAGGTACACAGGGTACATTTACTCCACAGCAATTTTATCATGCTTGACTTCAGCAGCTTCACATTGATATCCCCCTGAAGCGCCTCTTTTATTCACTTGTTCCTGAGTCTCACTGATACTCTGGCAAGCACAGCTCATAAGACCGCTACAGTTAAGGGATGATGACATAAAAAAAATCACACTAAGCTAATGGTGCCTGTGCAGAGAGAAAAGAACAAGTTAGTACCTCTCTGACATTATGTTTCCCTTCATGGTCAGACAAAATACCTTCTGCTTGATGGGAAGCTTTCTTATAGCTGTCCTGCCAATAAGAGGTTTTCAGGCTAATACAAATCTTTTCCTGCTATGTGATAATAGCAGCAACTGCCAAGAAATGCCCAGAGAGCTAAGCAGATATAAAAAGTCGTGCCAAGTCCCAAGGCATTGTTGCATTTACTATTGTTTCTTTATTACAGCTGAGCGAAGAAAGAGAAAGTGAGTACTTCAAAAGGCCAGGGATTTTCGTGAGACAGTTGCTATAGGCAGCAATATCATCTGCACTAGTACTTGTATAGTGGCAGGCAGAGTGGCTTACCAAAGAAAAAAAGCTAAAGCATTCTTGCAATATCAAGAAATCTCTCGTATGAGGTGTTTGGGTAGGTTTATCAAAGAACAGCGTGTAGCATATTACTTTCAGTACTATGTCAGAGGACTATGGACTCATTTGCTTTACAGACAAAAGCATTAGATAATATTTTTCCACATTTGTTGGAACAAATATTTTGATGTACTCATTATCATGAATATTTTACTCCCCCCTAAAGATTCTAACAATCTGTTGAAAAGAGGCAATATCCTTGGTATTATTCTTTCCTTTATATTTTTTCTTCTTTTTTTTCTTTCAACAATTTTTTCCTTTTTTCCTCCTTTTTCTCTTTCTGTCTACAACTTTCTATTTTTTTTCCTTTTAAAATGTATTAAAAAAGCTCCACATAAGCAGTATTTAGATCAGAGAATAGATCTAAATGTTCAGTACAGTGAACTATATTAACTTTCACTTCATTAAGTTCATATTTTTTCCTGAGTAGTAGCCTCATTTAAATACAGGAAACTAAGAGCATGCCAATTATTTCATTTTCTTCCTAGCATTTTTTTTGCAGCAAAAACAATCCTTGCAGGACTATTTATTCAAATGTGTTAAGCAGTGGACAGAGAGAGGAGATTCCTATTTTTTTACTGTGGAATCACATTCAAATTTGCTTACCCTTCATCTAGACCTGTAACTATTCCATTCACAGCTGCACAGAAAAGTTGCACTAAATAAAAGTGAATCATAGATTATCCATGCAGGTCAATCAATCGAAAGAAAGCATGACTGATAAAAAATATACTTTGCACAGAATCACAAAATCACAGAACATTAGGGATTGGAAGGGATCTGGAAAGATCATCTAGTCCAACGGCCCTGCCAGAGCAAGATCACCTAGATCAAGTTGCACAGGAACATGTCCAAGAAGGTTTTAAATGTCTCCAGAGAAGGAGGGTCCACAACCTCCCTGGGCAGCCTGTTCCAGTGGTCTGTCACCCTCACCGTGAAGAAGTTCCTTAGATTCATATGGAACTTCTATGTTCCAGTTTACACCCATTGCCCCTTGTCC
>JAOXOE010043808.1:0-38269 GCA_028565055.1 Phoeniculus purpureus | reverse complement strand
CTGTGTCAGGGGGATTGGACTAGATGATCTTTCAAGGTCCCTTCCAATCCCTAATGATTCTATGATTCTATGAAATAGCCTGGTTGTTTGTTTTTTTCTTTCATTGAAGATTTGAGAACAATAACCTCTTGTTTATAGTTGTCTAATAGCATTACATTCATTAAGCAAACAATAATGGCCACCTGAGGAACTAGAGTTAAGTGAATAATTGATAAATTAAACTCTTTCAGTGAACAAGCCCATTAGCAAATTTTAAGTAAAAAACACCTTAGTGAATAACTCCAGACTTGTAGGCTGTGAGCTGTTTTTTGATCACTTGTGGGGGTTTTTTGTATGTCTACACAATTCAGTCATACTAGGTCCTTCTCTTATGCTACATGAATGACATCACAATATTTTGTTCCACAAAGTTTTTGTTCCAAAATTCTCTCAGCCTGTCCTTGTAACATAGATGTTCCAGCCCTCTGATAATTTTCATTTCCCTCTTCTCAACATGCTCCAGAAGGTCATAACCTTCTTGTGTTGGTGCATCAAAGCTGGATACAATACTTCAATTGAGGTCTCATTAGGGTAGAGTAGAGAGGCAGAATCATCTCTCTTCAACTTTTGATGTAGTCCAGGATGTGCTTTTCATCCACTAGTCCTCCGGGTCTTTTTCCACAGGGCTGTTCTGTAGCAAGTCTTCTCCTACTCTGTATTGATACCCCTGGTTGCCCTGGCCTACATGCCAGGTAAACATGGCTTTTTTGAACCACATGAGATTTGTCTGGGCCTGATTCTCCAGCTTGTCCAGGTCCCTCTGGATGACATCCCACACCTCTGGCATATCACCTGTACCACCTAGTCTGATGTCAACTTGCTGAAGGTGCACTAAATGCCACTGTCACTATCATTAATGAACATATTAAACAGGGCTGGTCCAACTACAGACCCCTGAGAGACACCATTTGTCACTGTTTTCCATCTGGATATTAAGCCATTGACCACCACTCTCTGGATGCCACCATCCAGCTAATTCTTTAATCACTGAACAGTCTATGTATTGAACCTATATCTCTCTAACTTAGAGAGAAGGATGTTGTGAGGTACCATGTCAAAGGCCTTCCAGAAATCTAGACAGATGATATGCCTAGCTCTTTCTTTGCTCTCTGATAACCCAAGATAGCTGGTTAACATTCGAAGACCACTTCTTTGAAGCACAAGATCAGAGCATTCTAACAGGAAAGAAGTCAAGGAAGACCTGTGTGGTAAAACAGGGAGCTGGTGGGCAAACTCAAGAGGAAGAAGAAAGTCTAGAGGTCATGGAAGGAGAGAATGGTCACTTGGGGTGAGTATAAGGTTCTGGTGAGAGAATGTAGGGATGCAAGTAGGAAAGCCAAGGAGTCATTGGAATTAAACCTTGCAAGAGAGGTCAAGTGCAACAAAAAGGGCTTCTTCAAACACATTGCAAGTAAAACTAAAACTATAGCAAATGTAGGCCCTCAGATGAAAGCAGAGATACTGAACATCTTCTTTCCTTCTGTCTTTACTTCTGGGAGCTGTCCTGATATCAAGCCCCAGACTGCTGAGGCCCCAGAGGAAGTTCAGACAAGAGAAGAGTTTGCCCTGGTTGAAGAGGACTGGGTTAGGGATAAGTTGAGCAAACTGGATGTACATAAATCCATGGGCCTGGATGGGATACACCAGGGAGTGCTAAGGGCAAATGCAGTAGTCATTGCTAGGCCACACCATCATCTTTGCTAAGTCCTGGCGATCAGGAGAGGTGCCTGGAGACTGGAGGATAGCAAATATCACTCCCATCTTCAAAAAGGGTAAGAAGGAGGACCCTGGTAACTGTAGACTGGTCAGCCTCACTTCCATCCCAGGAAAGGTGATGGAACAATTCATATTGATGCTCTCTCTAGGCACAGCAAGGACAAGACAGTCATTAGGGGCAGTCAACACGGCTTCACCAAAGGGAAGTCATGCTTGACCAACCTGATAGCATTTTATGAAGGCACAACCAGGTGAATAGATGATGGCAAAGCAGTGGATGTGGTCTGCCTTGACTTCAGTAAAGCATTTAACATGTTCTCCCACAGTATCCTTGCAACCAAACTGAGGCAGTGTGATCTAGATGATCAGGTAGTGAAGTGGATCGTGAACTGGCCGCAAGATGGAAGCCAGAGAGTAGTGGTCAATGGGACAGAGTCTAGTTTGAGGCCTGTATCTAGTGGAGTGTCCCAGGAGTTGGTACTGGGAGCACTCCTGTTCAATCTATTTATTAATGAGTTGGATGAGATATTACGGTCCACTGTCAGCAGGTTCGCTGATGACACAAAGCTGGGAGATGTGGCCTACACTCCAGCAAGCTGTGCTGCCATTCAGTGGGACCTCGACAGGCTAGAGAGCTGGCAGGGAGAAATTGAATGAACTATAAAAATGGCAAATGTAGAGTCTTGCGTCTGGGCAAGAACAACCCCAGCTACAAGTATAGGTTGGGGACTGACCTGTTGGAGATCAGTGTAGGAGAAAGGGACGTGGGGGTCCTGGTGGCTAGCAAGATGACCATGAGCCAGCAATGTGCCCTTTTGGCCAAGAGTGGGTCAGAAAAGCAGTGGTTAGCAGATTGAGAGAGGTTCTCCTCCCACTCTACTCTGCCCTAGTGAGACCACATCTGGAATATTATGTCCAGTTCTGGGCTCCTCAGTTCAATAAGGACATGGAGCTTCTGGAGAGAATCCAGTGCAGAGCCTTGAAGATGATGAGGGAAGTGGAACACTTCCCTTAAGTGGAAAGGTTGAGGGGAGCAGAATCTTTTTCGCTTGAAGAAACAGAGACTGAAGGGTTACCTCATTAATACTTATAAATATGTGTGTGGTGGGTGTCAGGATAATCGAACTATGGTCTTCTCAGTGTCATCTAGTGATAGGACAAGATGCAATGAGTGTAAGCTGGAACATAGGAGGTTCCATATAAATATCAGAAGGAACTCCTTCCCAGTGAAGGTGATGGAACACTGGAACAGGCTACCCAGGGGGCTTGTGGAATCTGCTTCTCTGGAGATGTTGGAACCTGCCTGGATATGTTCCTGTGCAACTTGATTCTGTGATTCTGTGATCTGTTTCATGATCTTCCTAGGCACAGAGATGAGCTTGACAGCTCAGTATTTCCCAGCCTCCTTGTTTCCACCCTTTTAAAATAAGCATTATTTTTCCCTTCTTCCAGTCACTAGGGACCTCACTTGACTGACATGGCTTTTCAAATACCATGGAAATTGTCTTGACAACTGCATCAGCCAACTCCCTCAGGACTCTGGGATACATCTCATTGGGTCCCATGGACTTGTACATGTTCAGGTTCCTCAGATGGTCATGAACCTTGTCTTCACTTATATTGTGCAGGGCTTTGTCTCCTTGGTCTCCATATAGGGGGTCATCCACTTCAAAACTGTGAGAAGAGAGGTTGCCAGTGAAGACTGAGGCGAATTAATTGTTCAGAATCTTAGCCTTCTTCTCTGTATGTTTTCTGCGGTAATGCTCACCTTTCTTAGATTAAAAAGATTTTGTGTTTGAGGATGTTTTCAAAAAGTGATGACCACAATGATCTTTCATTTTTATAATATACAGGAAACTTTTTTTTTCCAATGGCGGGTGGTAATTCTGTCCTCCCTATGTTTTTTTTGGTGAGATCTTGAGGTACTTTGCAATTACCATTTAGTTTCTTCTTAATTTTTATCTCACATGTTCTTTCTTTAATTAACATTTTCTCTTTTTTAAATGGAATGTTCAATTAATGTCAAATTTAAGATCTGACAATAACTGGAATAGTCCATGTTTCATCCAAGCCAGTACGGACCCATCTGGGAACATCAAGTTTGGATTTTATTTTTTAAGTTTCAGGTTCATTTTTCCTCATAGCTTTACAGAGAGAGTCGTGTTTTATGGCAAAAAAAGAGAAATCCAAGAACCAGATATATCACCATCACAGTGCAAAACTGTGATGACTGTCATAATTTTATGCCAAGTAATCAAAATTTGGTGTTTTGTTTATTATAATTTATTTTTTTTACAAGTAGGCTTTGAGGGACTGTTTTAGTATGCTTGAAGTACTGGTAGACAATTTGAGAAAATGAAGTTTAAGAGTTACATTACAACAGTGGTACTGAACAGTGATGATAGTGTTTGATACAGGTAACTAATACTTGGGTTACAGAAAGCAGAAATTAATAGTTCAAAATTTCTAAGTGAAATGTTTGCTTCAGTAGACAGATATTCTCTGTGGTGCCAGTCCTTAATATCAGACATCTGTCTTATCAAGGAGCCTATCAGTAAATGAAATTTTACTGCTAGTATCTCTGTTTCCTGTAAGAATTGCTTTGCATACTCTCCTTAGAATTTCTCTGGGACACATTATACTAAACAGAACCCAAGGAAGGTTAGTCCCTTAAATTTCTCTAACAGCCCTCCCATTTCCCTCCATTCAAAGAGTGAGAGGAAGGTTGGTTGATTAGCTGTGATACCACTCCAAACCTTAACAAATATTGTTGTTATCCAGAAGAATCAGCTACCTACCTATGATTTTTCTTTTGGAGATTACGCAAGGTGAGTACATGCAGTGGCACATTTTCTTTTGCTGAAAACTAAACAGCATCCGGACACACAAGTTCCTGAAGGAAAAAAACCCATATATATTTACTTACTTATGCTAGGCATTTCTCCAAGCACCGTACACGTATTCGCTAGTACCTACCATTCCTGGAGAACCAGACAGACCCTGCTGGCTCCAGATTCCTCAAGCCTCTCCGTTACAGATCTCTCTGTGGAGCTGACCTTTCCATAGTTCATTGTTTATGGAGTGGAGTTTCTTTGTTCAGTGTTGACGTGAATGAATATCTGTGTCTTTTTAATGTTTTTTTACTGTTCCTGACAGGTTTCTTTAACAACACCTTCAATAACCATAGCAATACATTCAATGTAAGCAAACAAAAGATTTTCTAACACCTACAATGTTCACCCTCTCTGCTAATAGAGTACATTAAAGTTTTGTTATTGACTCTCAAAATGACAAAGCTTGAATAATTTGAACAATTTCACGAACATACTATTGGTGTCTTCTTACTCTTTCTTTTTTCCTGCTATCCACCACATGCTTCCCTCTTGACTGTATCTAATAAGTAGAATTCTTCTCAGCATTAGCTAAAACTGTCTGCAAAATATTTCCAGTTTGATGTTTTACATTTAGAATGGAAACTTCTTGGGGAAGAGATTGGTTTTTTGCTAATGCTTATGTGATGCTTAGTTTTATGAGGATCTTGTCCATGGCAGGAAATTTTGGCTCTGCAATAGTACAAGTAGTGGATAACAGTAATAATTGACAGTACATGAAAGGCAATGAACACTGAGAGATATCCTGTTAGTTAAGGGACTTAATTTCTTACAGAAGATGTAATGTGAAGCTATTTTTTATCATTATATTTTTCATTAAAACACATCTTATTTTGGCAGAGTCTGTACTAACGAGTGGGATGTGATAGCACTCAGGAGAATAGTCATATTTGTGTTGTTCACACCATTTCTGTTTAAAATAGCTTCTCTCAGTAATTTAAAAAATCAACCTGTTTCCTTTAAAAAGTTACACTTTTCTAAGTTTTTAACCTGGTTGTTTGCCAAAACTTAATCATGATTTGACAGACAAGATGAATTTCAAAAGAATACGGACTTTCAGGAGGCGTTCACTTTCCTGTTTGCCTTTCTGTGGACCACCCATTTTCTTCAGCTTCAGATCTCTTCCCTTGCCCATTTTATGGTATAGATGTGGCTGCAATATCCACAAACTACAAAAAAGACCAGCTTCTCCAAGGGGGAAATTGTTACTTGTTCTTTGAAAAATGTATACCCTAAGCACAAAGAAGCTTTGTGATTTGTTTTTAGTTACAAAAGAAGTCTGCAGTGATGCAGAGATGTGAAGGCATCTCCACCATGCTCTGACCAATTGTTGATAGATTTATTTCTTTTTAAAAACCCTTGCTGATCTATACTCTGATGAGACCCTGTGATCTTTAAGGTGAGCGGATCTTCCTTTTTTTTTTTTTTTGAAGTGAATACACCAGAGAAAAGGCTTCTGTTTCTAAATCTCTGCTTTATTTGAATGATTCAATACTAAATCAAAGTAGAACAACTTTGAAAGAGAGCAAACCCTTAAGTGCTGTCTGAAACAACCTGAATAGAAGGCTTGAAAAGAAATCCCATGTTCCCTGTCTGGTCTGTCCTTGCCAGGGTTTGTCCTTCCCTCTGGTTCCACTGTGCTCTTTGGTGTCTTTTGCTGGTTTCCTTATTGATACCTACCCAGTCTGTGATCCTAGGAAACTCTCATCTTTTCTCTCATACTTTAGTCTTGACAAGTAGCTCTGATTCCTGCTGAAAGAATACCATACACTTCTGTAAGACATCCAAGTGCTGCCTTTCTCCAGATCTGTTGCTTCTATTTATGTTCAGTTGGTGAAAGGGAAGGGGTTTCTCTCCGTCCTTCAGTACCAGATGTTTCTTTGTGTTCAGACAGAGCGAGACAAACTGATCTTTGTGCTTGCTGGCCATCTCTTTTTTTAGTAGAATAAATGAGTCACAGTAAACACACAGTAAGCCTTAAGCAAGCAAATCAAGCATCTCCACAGCCTGTCTTATATGTCAAGAGATAGGTAGTCCTTAGTGTTAATGATTTGCCATCAAATCTATGTCAAGTGTAAAAACTGAATCAAGCATTAGGCCTGGCACTTGTGTGTAGACTGACAAAGTCATTCATATGCCACTCACATTTAGATTACTGGGCTCCTAGTAGGCATTTGTTTTCATCATTAATGCTGAGAGAATTAATCAAATACATCTGCTTCAAAGTCTAATGCACTACTTTCTAAATGCTTTTCTACCAGGATCGAACCTGTAAAATAACATTGACATAAACTATTTCTTAGTTAAAATATGGAAACGTTCCAATTGCTTAATATCCTCTAATGGAACTGTGAAAGCACATTAAAATTAACTGCAGTTGTGGTTTTTTCCTCTTCAGTTAGGTACATGAAAATAGTGGTTTGATATTTTTGCAAAGTCTTCAAAGCACTTGTAACTACATGAAAACTTTTCCAAGTGATAGGATGTTTTGTGACCTCTGTAATGGTAAAGCTCTTGTGAGAACTTAGAAGTATTTTTCATTATATTCGTGATAGATTAGACGTAGCCTATTGCTGGCAAGCCTATTAATGTACCATTGGAGGTTCCAGGTGAGAATATGGTTCTGTTAACACCATGTGCCATGTACACATATAATGATGAAGGCATAGTTTTTGATTTTAACAGTGATATTCAAGACATTCCTCTGAAAAGTCATGACATTAAAAACATGGAGGACCTCTACTTATAAAAGATGACTCCTGTATGTAAAAATTACTTTGAAATGTGTATATACAAATGTCAAACTGATTCTCCTCTTTTAGACTGCTTCTTTTTACATCATTGTAAGCAAGAAGGGAGTCTGATTAATGGATGGGATTTTTTTACCTACTTGTTGGTTCAGAACACAGTGTTCATGTTGACAGGCACCTGAATAGTTACTGAAGGAGCACAGAGTAAATTCTGTAATAGTTTCTTGTAATGTAAGCTAAATATGTCTATGGATAGAAGAAGTATCATTAAGCAAATATAAAGGACATTTCTGGACTGGAGACAGAGAATTTAATTTGATGGAGTAAATTAAAGTATAACAATTAATATTGTCTGTGCCAAGAGGCAAGAAAGAACTACAATTAAGAATTCACCCTATTATTAACCTGTAGTTATTTTTGGAATAATTTAAACAAATGGCTCAGATTCTTAATTAGGAAGCAGAGAGCTTGTGCTTTTTTCATAATTTCTCTGCAATTCTGTGTGTCAGTAAAGAAATCAACTATTATATCAACCAGTAAACCATTGTTGTTAATGACAGGATACAAAAACTTAGGTCTAAAAACATAATATATGTCACGCTTATTGACTGAACTTATTGGTTATTATTCCTTCTATTATAAACATTTTGCATATGAGGAACTAAAGCAAGAGAGCTGGTAAAACTTTATTTGAAGAAAAAGTTAAGAAACCTGCAATTCAGCTAAGAACTAGGACCGCAAAATGAAAAAATATTGGGTTTTAGACTGACTTTCAGCCGGACACTAAAGGCGTTGACCAAAAAAAGAAACTGTGTATTTGTTTTCTTACATTTTTTTTATTGCATTTATTAATGGAGGAAAATAAAAATCCAGAAACCAAAACCATTTTTATTTAAACAAATTTTGAACAAGAAAGAGGTTATTTGTTTCTGTAGTCTACAAAGATGATTCATGATGATCGCAAAGATGATTGAGATTCAAAGATGATAGCAATTTCACTGTTACGAGTCAGTACCTTCTCACTGGCATCAGTCTTGCCTTTGATACCAAGTCTGATGATGACTTAATAGGTACAATTTATGTGCATAAAACGTAAATTCCTTGGATTACACAGTTCTGACTTTTCCTTCTGTGCGGATTATTTATTGGTTCTCTGTACAAAATTAACTCACAAAACACAATTGATCTTCTAGATCTGAGTGAAGAAAGCTGAGTAAGGTATATGGAGGAAGATTAAATCTTTAAATTGCCTGAATATTTATCCATAAAATTTGTGCGTCTGATAGCTCTGTATCTTGTTTCTGCAGCTAGTCAAACAACTATTTTTTCCAGGGGAACCACGCCAAGTTTATTGCAGTAGAAAACCCCCTTGTCTCTTCTCTATTCCTCCCTTGTGCTTGCAAAATAACAGAGCAATTTGCAAAGCAGGAATCTGACAGCTGTGAAGCACTGACAGATTTTCTAGGAATGTGTTTTGACTCAGCTTTCAGATGTCTCAGTTTTTAAATTATTATTCATTTTTATACTTCCTATGCAGTTTCTATATTTTATACCTTTTTCTACTTTCTTTCCATCTGCTATTGTCAGATTTCTCTTCCTTTTTTCAGCAGAAAGGAAAACAGGAAAGTCAGTGTCTCCCTAGGACTGTCATTAGCTGAGAACCAGCAAGTTGCCATAGTACCTCTACATTTGAATCATTAAAGTCCAATATTTGTTGCTTCCTCTGTGCTCTACTACCGACTCTCAATGCTAAGATTTATCTTTTGAGAGCACAATGCTTCTTCTTTGGAACAATACCATACTGTCCACACCATCCCCCAAAACAGAAGCTAAAACAACAGAGGTTACTATATGCGGTACAAATGAAACAAAACCACAAAACAAAGTATTCCTGAGGAACCTGGATTTCATCAGCATAATTCTGAATATCTCAGAACAAGCCGAGATTTTAAAGTCCAAGTGTCGACATGCATTTTGGATACCCATATTCAAAATCTAAGGGATGTGAAGTTCTTGGAGGAAGATATTTTAATAAAGGCACTTTCTTAAACGAAAAAGCTTAGCAATAGCTTTAGGCTTTTGATAGATCATGCTGCAGCATTCCAATTAAGTAAGAGAATACTGAAGATCACATCTTCTTTGTGACAGACAACAGTAAATGTCCATCTTCTTTTGTTAGATGTGGTATTTAAAAACTAGTAAAAATTCACCTTTCAACCCTGTGTGCATTAGACATTGGACAAAGTTGTGACACAGCTTAAAACTTTCTTTGTTTTTAAAGCTTCATTAAATAATTTGGTTGTGCTTTTTGTACCTAATTTAGGGTCCAGTAATGACTCTCAATATTTTGATTGAAATTTTTTTAACCTGATAGTCAATTCTTGTCTTAAGTATTTACAAAATTTTTGAGAATTCTGAGTCAGGGATTAATAACTAAAATTTATTTATCCTAGTGTTGTTAAGCTGCAAAAAGAACAACGAAATAGGATTGTAACATGTCCAATTGTCAAAGATCCAATATGGCAAAAATGTAAACTCAATATTGTCCTTTAATTTTTTTCATCAGTGTCCTGTAGATTGATACTCTATTTAATGAGCAGTAGCTTCCAGAAAATGCTCAGATGCTGTGACAGTAAAGATGCTACAGTTGTGTAACTAAAGAATATAGTTTAGAATACATTTTTTAGGCATTTCATTAAAAGAACTAAAAGAAGAAGAATGGAAGAACATTTATGAAGAATAATTAGGAGGAGCAGGTGAAGTGTTTTACAGTTCAGAGGAACACCTTCCCACTGTGAGAAAGTAATTTGAACGATGAAATAGAGATGTGAGTGGGAGAAAAGTTTGAAAAGTCCTATGAAGTAGTTTCAAATCATGTCAAATGAAAATATAAATGTAGTATAAAAATTAGCCTTTTTGCCTCAAGATGAGAAGTTCTGTTTACAGTGCATAATATAAAGCAACAGGAGGAATTAAGCAAGACAATGTGGGAGGAGGAATCATAGAGAGTGCTCAGCCAAATAATTTTAGGAGAACTTCAGAGGCAGATGAGTAAACATTGCACTCTGAGGAAGGGAAGGGAAGGGAAGGTGAAAGCTATGAACATGGTAATCAGGTGCTTGTATACAGTTCCTAGCAGTTCAAAGGATTCCCTCCACACACCCTGGCAGGCAGGCCTAAAGAAAGAGGACAAGTTTTTCCACCATTACCAACCCTTGAGGGCAGCAAATGCCAACCACACAGGAAACGAGATGGAAGAATAAAGGAAAAATATAACAAAGACAGTAAGATCAAAAGTTTAAAGGGACAGGGGAAAGTGAGATAAGTTTTTTGACCCAGTTCTGAGCAGGAGCTGAGTTGTCTTCACAGAGCCAAGCAATCAAGCCAAGAATGCTTCAAAAAAGGAAGTCTGCCACCCAAGCACTGTATTTATAAATGGCTATGTGAACGGATGTTATTGGTCTTCAGGTTGGTCATGGGATGGAATCTGATAATTGGTTTGAGTCAGTGCACCAAAACTTAACTCGTGACAATTAAAATCAAAAGAGAAGCTGAAAAACTGTAATAATTAAATCAGAAATTGAGTGAGAGTTTTGAAAGATGTCAATGTAGTAATGGCACTTTCTTGTTTTCAAAGGCAGTCTTCCTCTAGAAAAATAAAATCTCGTTTACTATTTGCATTATTCTTTTGGTTTCTTTTTTTATGTAATTCTTTGTTGTTTTTCTATTCCAGTTTTGTCCTTCCTGTCAGGCTGCATGGTTATAAAAGAGGTAGTCATGAAGTTCAGAATTCAGCACCTGCCCTATTCCTTTAATGGTTTTTCTCTCTGCCTTAGTCATGGGTTTAAAGACGACACTTTGAAAACAGACTTTCAAAGTCTTCTAACTTCCCTCTTCAGTTCATAGCACAACTCACAGTTAGTTTACAGCTTCTGGTCTGTAATTTAGTACATCTTGTTTAATATGATGCTTACCATATTGAGGAGGTTCATGTTGGATGTTAGGAAAAATTTCTTTATGGAAAGGGTTGTCAGGCATTGAAATAACCTGCGCAGGGAGATGATTGAGTCACCATCCCAAGACGTGTTTTAGAGAAGGGTAGATATTGTGTTGGGGAACATAGTTCAGTGGTGATGACAGAGCTAGGAAAAGGTTGAACTCAGTCCACCTTTGGTTGAAGGTCTCTTCCAGCAGAAACTGTTCTATGATTCTATGATTATCAATAAAATAGGGATTTTCAATAAAGAGAGCACTGCTTCCAGTTCTGGAGCCCTTATTACGAGAAGGATGTGGACATGCTGGAACGAGTCCAGAGGAGGGCCACAAGGATGATCAGTGGACTGGAGCACCTCTCCTGTGAGGACAGATTGAGAGAGTTGGGGCTGTTGAGTGTGGAGAAGAGGAGGCTCTGAGGTGATCTTCTTGTGGCATTCCAGTATCTGAACAGGGCCTACACAAAAACTGGGGAGGGACTTTTTAGGATATCAGGTAGTGGCAGGACTAGGGGGAATGGAGCAAAGCTGGAGCTGTGTAGATTTAGACTGGATGTGAGGAGGAAGTTCTTCATGGTGAAAGTGGTAAGATTGTGGAATGGGTTGCCCAGGGAGGTGGTTGGGGCCCTCCCTGGAGGTGTTTAAGGCCAGGCTGGATGAGGCTCTGACCGGCCTGATGTAGCATGGGGTGTCCCTGCCCATGGCATGGGGGCTGGAACTGGATGATCCTATGGTCCCTTCCAGCCCTGACTGATTCTGTGATTCTGTAAAACCTGTGTTGTAGGTGCTTAGAACTTATATTAAACAATATGGATGTGTTCCTGTGTGACTTGGTCTGGGTGGTCCTGCTGTGGCAGAGGGATTGGACTAGATGATGTTTCGAGGTCCCTTCCAATCCCTAATGTTTCTATGACTCCATGATTCTATTTCATGTTACAATAAGACAAAATAACTGCCTCATTAAAAATTGTTCTATATTTATATGTTTCTTCCTATCATATTCATTAAAAAGGAAAAGACAAAATAACATTACATAGGGGACTGCTGCAACAGTAGCACCAACATCAGAGGTATGGTGCTTGTGCAGACACATACTTTTCTTTAGTGGGTCAATAAAGAATTATATTGTCTACACATATCAGTAAGTATTACTTTGGGAGCTAGTACATTCACAACAGGTTGTTAAGCAACAAATTAAACCAGTGGGAAATCACTGCACAGCTGAAGCGCTGTAGACATTGTGCAGTTGAAGGTGTCTGTTCTTGGCCACTAACAAAAACTGATGTTCAGACTTTTTTTTAAGTACGGTTTGAGCATGATTGAGTAAGCTGATAGAACATTTCAGGTGCATATAGAAAGACAGGAAGGTGGTCTGTTGTTAAAATACTTGAACTGCAAGTGGAAGCTCACTAGATAAAGGTGCGTTCTTGTGGCCTGAAAGAAAGATCCTGTGAGATGGGATTTTGAGGAGGAAGTAACACAAAAGATATTAACAGAATACTTATATGTCTTCCACGTATTTTCATAAAAAGCCAAAGAGGAATATCTTTGCTCTTAGATTCAGCCTCTTCTCCCAATTCATATATGAATCTGTCATTCTATATATGGGAATGTGAAAAATATTGGACATTTGTTGCAGATTGAAAATTACCAGAATTTTCATGATGTATTGATTTGTGCTTTCATGAGGAAAAAGGTTACTTTTTGCTTTAAGATAATTGTCCCATGTACCTCCCCTACGGGAGGTGGGCTAGGTGACAAGACAAAAGGGGTTGGCCATCCTAGCCTCACCCTCTTTTTGCAGGAGCTTTTTGCCCGGTACGGTGTACGGGCCTTTGGCTCCAGCACACCTCCACCCCACCGCACCTTCTAGGGTGTTGGGGGCAAGACGTCTTTCCGCAGCTTGCCGTGGCTTTGCTGCTCCCAGCCCCCGCTTCCCCCATGGGAGACAGGATGGAGGGGGTGTGGTGGCCCCACTATGCTCCTGTAGACAGCGGTGGGCTGTGGCTCTGCGTGGCTCTGCGCAACCCCGTGGTTCTAACCTGGGCCTGGCGCCAGCTGGCACCATGGACTAAGAGAAGCAAGGACCCAGTGCCAATTTTTACCCTCAAGGAGCAACACTGAATTGCCTGTGGTGAGCTGAAGTATTCTTCCCTTTTCCCCTGTAGCTTTCAATCGGGAGGAGGAGGAGGGACGCAGCATGAGGGGAGGGCCCTGCTGATGCAGCCATGTGGTCAGTCTCCATCTTGAATCCTGCACGTGGGTGGGGCCGTGTGGCCTTTGCCACCATTTTAGAAAACACTGATCAGCAGGAAAAGAGACTGTCATTTCTGCCACTGAGAAAAGCTGACGATGCTTGAGTATTGGGGAGAGAAAGAGCCTTAAGAGAGGCATCTGAGAATTCCTTTGTGCTCAGCTGAAGAAAGCAGAAGGACTCAAGAATCCTTAAACCTTGGGCATGGAAGACAGAGGCTGGGTCCTTTTTGAAAATTGAAAATTCCGCCTGTCTAGAGATCCAAGGGTACTGGTTTCTGGCAGATGACAGTGGTGACACATGAAAAATAAACACATAATAATAACGCACCTCTACTTGACTGAATGTGAAATTGGAGCGCTCAGCTTGCTCCCTGAAATGCCTGTACACCAATGCACGCAGCATGGGCAATAAACAGGAGAAGTTATAAATGTGCATCCAGTCAAGTGATTATGATCTGGTGGCAATTACGGGGACCTGGTGGGATGGCTCACATGACTTTATTGTGGGCATGGGCAGGTATGACAGGTGGTCAAGGTGGGGTGGAAGAGTTGCTCTCTATGTGACAGAGAAACTGGAATGTCTTTAGTTCTGTCCAGGGGTGGATGAAGAGAGAGTTGAGAATTTGTGGGTGCAGATTAAGGGGCAGGCTGGCATGGGTGACAGTGTTGTGGGTGTCTATTACAGACCACTAGATCAGGATGAGGAAGTTGATGTGGCCTTCTACAGGCAGCTGAGAGCAGCCTCACAGATACAGGCCCTGGTTCTCATGGGGCATTTTAACTACCTTTATATTTGCAGAAAGACCTACTCAACAAGCCACCCACAGTCCACGAGGTTCCGCCTGTGCATTGGTGACAATTTCCTGATGCAAACAGTGGTAGAGCCCACTGGGAGATGAGTGCTGCTGCATTTGTACTCACCAACAAGGAGGGTCTGGTTGAAGCAGTGAAGGCTGAGGGCAGCCATGATTGCAGTGACCATGAGGCGGTGGAGTTCAGGGTCTTGTGTGGTAGGAACAAAATACCTAGCAGAATCACAACCCTGGACTTCAGGACGGCCAACTTTGGCCTTTTCAAGCAATTGCTAGGGGAAATCCCATGGGACAAGGTACTGGCAGGTGAAGGGGCCACTCTCCATCATCTTTGCTAAGTCCTGGGAATCAAGAGAGGTGCCTAGGGACTGGAGGGTAGCAAATGTCACTCCAATCTTCAAAAAGGGTAAGAAGGAAGACCCAGGCAACTATAGGCTGGTCAGCCTCACTTCCATCCCAGAAAAGGTGATGGAACAATTTGTCCTAGACGCTGTCTGTAGGGACATCAAGGACAGGAGTGTCATTAGGGACAGTTAGCATGACCAAGGGAAAGTCGTGGTTGACCAACCTGAGGGCCTTTTCTGAGAGCATAAACAGGTGGATAGATGATGGCAAAGCAGTCGATGTGGTGTATCTTGACTTCAGTAAGGCATTTGACACAGTCTCCCACAGCATCCTTGCAGCCAAACTGAGGCAGTGTGGTCTGGATGATCAGGTAGAGAGATGGATCGTGAACTGGCTGCAGGATAGAAGCCAGAGAGTAGTGGTCAATGGGACAGAGTGTAGTTGGAGGCCTGTGATTCTGTGATTTACTTGTTTTGCATGAATGAAATGAAAACATGTATATTCAATGTACTGGGAGTTACAGCTTGAAATGTCAGCACTGATGGAACAAGGGAAAAGGGTAAATGTTCCTGTTAACTACTTTACCATGTGCAAGTTAAAAAAGTAAAGTGGAAATTACTCATTCAAAATTATGCAGGTTGTGCCAGATTTTATGGCTAAACATACGAGTCATGGTTATTATAATGTTATTCTATTTTTATTGTGGTGGATCACAAGCAAATAAAGGGCATGGAATATTTTGTTGGTGATTCTGCTCAAAATACAGTGTAGTCTGGTATGTTTTTTTTTTAATTGTCACTCAGCTGACTTTATAAAACTACTCTTCAAGACTCAAAAAAGTGACTGTAGTTCTCATTGCTAGCAAAGTGTGAGCTGCTACGAGGTCTGAGAGGCTTTTCAGAAAACAACGTGATGGGCTTAATGGCTTGCTGCTTTTTTTGAGCCCTTGGGGAACACCTGGTTCACATTTGCAAGATTTTCCTCATGTTCAGGACAGTGAGAAACCCGCAGACCAGAGACAAAAGTTGAGATTTCTTTGCTCTTAGCACAGGTCCTGTCTGGAGCACACCTCCAGGAATGTGCCTAGGCACAGCCAGCAGCTCCAGAGCCCAGCTCTGCAGGAATTGTGTGAAGTATTGCACAGTTCAACTTGTACACAACAAAAAGGGCACACAACCCCCTGGGAAGGTGGAATGTATGTCATGCCTTGGTCAATGCCTTGGCTGTGACTGAGTGGTCATATTCCCCTCCCAGTGCTTGGGAACCTGCCTTGCAGACAAAGCCAGTGCAGACGCTGCCTCCCTTTTATTCAGAGCAAGTGTGTTCCTGTGCAGAATACCCAGGCTACCTGCCTTTCATTATGAAAGAGATTACTGAAATGGGGTTCAAATACCCCAAAATGCCCTGGGTAACTTATCTGACACAAGTAGGACATGCAGGAGAGCCAGTGCTGAGCTGATGATTAAGGGAGAGGAATGTCCCTTATAAGGAAATGTTGAGGGAGTTGAGTCTCTTTAGCTTGGAAAAAAGGAGACTGATGGGTGACCACATTAATGTTGATAAATATGGAAAGGGCAGGTGTCAGGAGGATGGAGCAAGGCTCTGCTCAATGTCATCCAATGATGGGACGAGGGGCAATGGGTGTAAGGTGGAACATAGGAGGTTCCACATAAATATCAGAAGGAACTTCTTCCCAGTGAGGGTGACAGAGCACTGGAACAGGCTGCCCAGGGGAGTTGTGGAGCCTTCTTCTCTAGAGATGTTTAGCACTCACCTAGATATATTCCTGTGCGACTTGACCTAGGTGATCCTGCTGTGGCGGGGGGATAGGACTAGATGATCTTTCAAGGTTCTTTCCAATCTCTAACGTCCTGTGATTCTGTGATTAATGAAATTGCTTCAGTGTGGCACTTTAAAGACTGATATCAATAATTTGACAGATGTTGTAAATATTTTTCACTAAAAATATATTGAATGCCATGTATTCAAGACACTTGTTTGAATTTTCAGTGTTAATCAATTCACGATATCCTAATGGCAATCTGAAAAAATAATTGAGAATACAGTACACAATGCCAGCCTGCCTAGACATAATCATTTTCCTTTCCCTAAAAAGCTGCCCTGTCCATAGTAAAAAACTAGTAGTCTATAGATATATATTTTATATATAATACATGTAATGCTTATTATATACACTAGATATTGTTAAACAATATTTGTGCATATTATACACATGCATACATATAAATATTTTTAAAATATTCATACTTTTATGTAAAAATGATGCCAACAGAGCAATTTGCAAAGTTCTGTAAGCCTGGAAATTAAATATGGAGAAAGCTTTTCCATGAACTCGCTGCAGCAAGTTTACCATTTGCTTTTGGGTACAAAGAAGTCAGTGCTGCAAAGGCAGGAGGTTGTAGTTCATCTGTTGACAGCCACCAAAGAGAAATTAGCTAAATGTTTTCAGGGTGAGTTGTCAGTCATACTGCATTTTGTCCTACAGTCTATTTGTATTTCTAGCACTGCTAAAAATCTCAGCTCTGCTGAAGACTGCTATTGTTATAATACACAAACAGTATGGGTTATTTTAATGGACATATTGCCTTAAACTGAGTTTTCACCATCTGTTCTGCCCCTAATTTTGAATGCAAAAGAACATATTTCACAATTACATCTGTAAGTAATGATATAAGTAATTTAAATGCATGTATATGTTCACACAATGCAGCAGACAGCTGGGATATTTTTTTCTTTCAGGCACAAATCAAGGGAAGAAAACTACTAACTCCTCAAATAGCTCTTCCCCCCTTCCCTTCTTGTTCCCCCCATCAAGTGAAGCCACTTCACTGCTGCCGTAGTCTTCCCAACAAGCTAACTTTCCTGTACATAGGAGTTCAAATCTTGCTCAGTAAACTAATGCACAGACTAATTTTTACAATGCTTCCACTGTCTTCATCCAAATCCCCTCTGGCTTGAATGATGGTTTGGCAGATGCAAGGCATTAGATCAATCAGACTTAATAGATGTTTGGGAGGAGACAGGTCAGGCTGTGTGGGCCAGTCTGTCTGTGTTTCCCTCTTGGCTTCTGTACTTTCCCTTTCACACAGGCTTTTGCAGAAGTACCCGAGTGAATGTTGGACTGGCTGGGATGTGAGCTGCCTGGCCAGAGTGGGGCTCATTGCAGCAGAAGCTGAGAACAAACCAATGTGAATGTGATAACCACAGCTGGGTGGAAGACTGCTGTGAGATGGCAAGGTGAGGAGACTATTTTTGCTTCTCTTTGTAAAATGCCCATTTTCAGAGAAAGCCCTCTGGCTGGAATGTCCCTGTTCCACAGGTGTTTGCAAGGTCATGAAGTAGGAATTTTGTCACTTAAACCATGTTGCTCATTATGGTGAAATGGTCAAATTCCTTGACACTTTGCAGAGAGACCTATTACATGAGCATGTCAGAATCATATCATAGAATGGCTAAGTTTGGAAGGGACCTTAGACATTATCTACTCCAACCACCTGCCATGGGCAGGGATGCCTCTCAACCACAGTTGGTTGCTCAAGACCTCATCCAAACTAGCCTTAAACATGGCCAGGGAGGGGGCATCCTAAACCTCTATGGGCAATCCATTCTACGGTCTCTCGGGAAGTGTAGAGAATAATTATGTCTTGAAGGTGCTATTTAGATAAAAGGTGATTTTACAGGTTAATCTTTACAAGTTGGATTTTGCAATGTAACTGTATTGTCCTGTGTGTCCCATGCACTTAGCATGCCTGTATGTACCTGCTGGCACTCGCCTGTCTGCTCTGCTAGCAAACTGAACCTAAAGAGCATGCGCCAGCAGAAAGAAGTGGAAGTTAATGTAAATTCCTAGAATAAAGTTTTAACAGGGACTTTATTCCCATTGTTTTGTGCAAATTGCTAACAGGGATTGGAGAGGTTTTTATTTTCTGTATTATCACTGCCTTTTTATACTGCTGCACATTTACTACTGCTAGCTTTTTGCAATCCATGAAATAGATAACAGCAGTGGATTTGCATGGGCCTCACATTGTAGTTTGATAGTATTCTCCGTAATTGTGCTCTCCGGACCATACAGCTTTTACTTTTTAACTGATAACATCTTTTTTTATTGTAAAGAGGTGGTAACCAGAAACAGGGAAATGCTGATTTATGACAGCTCTCCCTGAAAGCTTACAGAGTTGAGAATGATGGAGGAAAATTATCAGTGACTATTTAGGTAAGGTGAGTGGAGTCATGCATTAGGAAAATTGGAATTGTATTGGAGATATTAGACATTCAGATTTTCTTATAGTATCTGTTGAAATTTATTTCATTTTAGCAACTGGCTCTTTTCTCCATGGGGTTAGGCTATTATGCATGTAACCGCATGTTCGATGTAGTCAGACAATAACTGTCTGGTTATTGATATGCCAAGGAAAGAAGAAATGCTGGAGCTGGCCTTAGATATGGGTTGCATTTGGTGCTGTGGTCCAGTCAATCCAGAGGCAATGTGCCCACACCATGCTCTCTGCCCTCCATCAGTTTCATAGGACTGAAATATGCCTCAGGATTTATATTTGGCTGCAGGGTTGGGGCATGTACCATTAAGAGAGAAAAGGAAGTTCTGAACTGAAGTCAGGGTGATAGGTTGCTATAGAAAGTGATTTTTTAAAATGATAGAACGGAAGAACTTGCATGGTAAGAAACTCCAGATTGTAAGTGGATAAGCCACAGCGCAAAGAAGCTTTTTAAAGTAGTGCTACAAAGGGAAAATTAGAAACCAGGGGTTTTTTTAAGACCTGAGCACAGGATCTTAAACACCTGAAACCATAAAATTATTAAGGCTGGAATGAAAAACCTAACTGAAGTCATGAGTGCCAAGGGGTTGCCTCCTGCTTGTAACTCTAGATGGTATTTCTATGCAGGGCACTTACGTTAACGAACAAAATCCATAGCTCTTAGTTTCTAAACAATTAAGACAGTCTGTTTCAAAGAGCTGATGAATTAGTTTTCCTGGGGGAGGAGAGCAGCTGTACTCCTCACAGAACACCTTTCTGGCTTATTCCTTGTAAGTTTTCAGATGAGTGTAGAGGAATGGACTTTCAAAGCAAATCTTTTCAGAAGCAAGCGGTAAAGTGAGGGCACCCTTTGGGGAGAGAGTGAGAAAATAGGAACCAAATGAATTTATAAGAAAATAAAATAGAAAAACCCAATAGAAAGGAGAGGAAAAATAAGTACGGTGGAAAACTGCTAAATAAAGAGGGTGCAGTACCTGAGGTTCTCTGCCATATGCAACTTTACTGCTGGTTTGGGACACAGAATCAAGACCATAAGAATCAAACACTATTACATTAGTTTGCTAATTAAAACAGCCACTGCAACACCTAATACGAACAAGTGCAAAGATTAAAGAAGACGATGGGAGGAAAACAACCTCTTAAAATAGAAAGGTACTTTAATAGGAATTGGCTGTCTGAACACTTTCAAGCTCCTGGATAGAGGGAGAGACTCCAAGCTCATATCATTAAGCAAGCCATGTCCTCAACCCACGCATAAAATGGACTATATGAAAAAAATCACCTTTCAAAGATTTGCAGTGTTCTGACATAGAAATGCAACTTTCATCTGAAATTATTGTTTAGACCCTTGCTCTGTGAAATCTTCCTTCCCTAGCTTTATCAGAGTCTTTGATGTCTTTTAATATTCTTAAGCACATAACCTCTAAACAGAGAGATATGTTGCAAGAGGAGGAGGAGGTTTTGTTTAACAGATAGAGAATTGGGAATATAAAAGAATAAAGCCCAGATTTTTTTAGTATTAATTATCTATAGAATGAAACCTCTATAGCAGATGTGCCAGCCAAGTCTCTCATCATCAGTTTCAAGACTTCAATCAGTGGATGACTCACAGTTAGTGAAAGAAAAAAATTGTTCCCGCTAAACAAGGAGAGCATAAATATTATGTTTCACTTGGTATCATAATTAATTGCATGCTTCAGATATTTCTTTCATGTCTGCTTTCACAATAGGTAATATAATTTACCGTTAATAGGATTAAAATGTCTTTTAAAAAATAAATACTTCATTGGTTTAAGAATGTTTTCTGTTTGTTTTGTGCAGATACATATTTGGCTACAGGCACACTATTCATACCTCAGTGTAGGAAATAATGAAAAAAAGAAAGATAATTTGTATAGTCCAGAAGCAAATGTATTTTTCTATTTTGCTTCTCATAGTAACAAAAACTTCCTTTCGCTGGATCCCTGAAAGAGAATACTGAAGTCCTGAATCACGTAATTCTTTTAAGCATGTCCAGGAAAAAATGTCAAAATAGGCAATGTCAAGACACAAACGTTTGAGTTGGGGACTTAACAGTAATGCCAAAAGTCCCCAGTTCGGAAGAGCCTTTTTGCTACAGCTTTCTGAGTCGAGAGACAGAAAACACTACCAGTTCTTCAAGGAAAAGGAATTGTATCATATGAGAAATCATCTACTTCCCATCGCACCGTGTCAACACACATCAGAAAACTGAGCTGGTAAAATGCAGGCAGGTAAACAAAGAAAAGATATGCAATGATGAAAACAGCATTAAAATTGTTGTTAGTTGCATACGCCATAGACTTCAAAAGTGAGTTAAAAAGCACAAGAATGTTCTCCACTGAATGATTGTAGAGTTCCTTTTAAAAAATATTTTTTACTATATTTATGATTTATTTTTGTTTGATTTGTCTTCTCATTTTGCTCTATTTTTAACTAGCTTTTATGTCGGCTGTTTCAAGCAGAATTTCTCTGAGCAATACCAGGGTTTACCAAAAAGAAAATGATGTCTTAGATACCAGTATCCTTTGCAATATGTATTTTCCTTTACAGATAAAGAGAGTTTTCATTACACAGGTGGCATCGTTACATCTGTTGGTTGGTTGGTATAGATATCTGCTTGGAAGATATTGGGTCTCCCTGTTCACTGCAGCAAACAGAATTTGGCATAAACATTTGGATGTACTCACTTAACTGCTGATCCATCTATTGAAGTTTCATTAGGGAGCCATGTGCATTTGCAAAGGATGAATGGTTTCATTAGCACTGAGACTAATAAACTTATAAAAGTTAATAATGTGAATATGTTTGATTTGGAATTATGCACATAGACATTAAGAATCACAAAAAGGCAGGCTTAATAATGCCCAGCTTTTTCTAGACTTACACAGCTGGTTATTTTTCACTTTTCTAAGACCTTTGAACAAAAAAACACACTTTGATTTCTTTCATATGTGATCCTATGATATTATCAACAGGTTCTAGTTTTACACTGACTTTCATAGTACAAAGTCTGCCCCCTCTAAGTATTATATCCCACAAGGTTTGAAGAAGGTTTCTGGATTCCTAATTATGGCAATTTTGTCATTAGCAGGTCAAGGTAAGTACATCAATACAGTTTTATAGTCAAAGTGCATCCATTTTGAAGGGTCTTTAAAGGCGTGGAGGTCAGACATGGTCTTTGCATAGTCCTTTCTCAAAATAACTTCTACAGTAAAATAACCCGTGTGATTAAAACCCACAACTTAGCGCAACACGACTTTTGTACCAGTCCCTGCGCAAGTTCTGCTGGTAGCGTAGCACGCCGGTGCCATTTTTATTCATCACCATCAGAAAAAGAAAACATGTTTAGTTTTCCTCTCTCCCCAGCTTGCTTTTCTGATGCTAGTGTTACCTGATCACCTCATCCCACTCCTCTGTCTGCATTCTGATTTCCACACCTGAATATTCATGATGAGGTCTGAGTAATCAGCTCTTGCTCTAGGAGCCTGACTCGGCAGCTGAGCCCTAACAGTTATCTCCAAAACTTCTAGACATATAACCTTCTGTTTCTTTTAAATATAGAAAATTAATTCATGTTTATTGAAGTTACTTGATTGCAGAGCAAAAGTAATGAAATATGGTGCAGAAAGCTCTACGCTAGGGCTGCAGCTGGTGGCTGTACAACAGTTTCAGTACAAGATGACGGTAAAATGGCTACAGGGTTTCTAGGATTTCAGTTCACTGGATTCAGTTCTTGGGTCCCTGAATCATCTCTGAGTGTAATGTGAAGATCATGAATCTTTTATCCGTCCCCCCCAGAGACAGACACAATGAGGAGGACCTTTCCCAGGCTGGTCAGCATGTTTTACCACAGATGTACAACACCATGTCGGCATAAGTCAGTGTTGCTGCCCACACATCATCCCTCTCCTTGGAGAGACTATCAGTAATTGTATTGCTTCTGATAGTGTGGTCTATCCCATGTTTTCGGGACCTGGGGTAGGAGCACATGAGGTTGGACCACAGAGAGCACTGAGTGTCTTGAGGGGGAACAAATGACAGGCACATCCACCTGGCAGGCTCTGAATTGAAGATGTATAGTTAAAGACTCTGTATTGCCAATAACAGGAGTTGCCATCTATTTCCTTTCATTGCTTGCTTTCTATTAGAGAGAGAACTCATCTATGACAAATCTATCAGTGGCTTCACTCTTAGACTTAACTAATGGCAGGGCTGCAGCTGCAGGAATTATAAATACATCTGGTTTTGTGCTGCCTGGTACAACACTGTATCTATTATGATGATCTGACATACATCCTAACATCTCCTTCAGGTGCTGGCACATCATTTACAATAATCTCGGGTAACTGATGTTGTGACACCTCTCCTGCACGTGTGCTAGGTTCCTGTCAAATGACCATAAAGTGAGCTACTAAAAGGAAACATCATTGGAAAAGAGCAAGACCAAATTCAGACCTTCTGTAAGTGAGTGCAAATCCACAGACATGACACACTGCAGCTTGCAGGGCAAGATGGGGATCTGACCTGTGCTGGTATGTGTTCTTTTCATATAATTTTTCCCAGCTAGAGGAAAACCAGTACTCCCACCCTACAGTAATTAATAGAAAGTGTTCACTGGGTTGAACAGTTGTTGCCTACATTATCCTCCCAGGTCAGCATTTGTTGCCACCAAGGAGCAGTAGAGATGTGGGACATTGTGTGAAACGAGACATACAGTGAGAAATGTTGGGGTCCTTTCAGAAATGAAGTCAAAATGTTGCTGAAGTGTCACTTTGAACAGATTATGAAATATTTCCCTGAAATTAAAAACAGGAAAGAAAAAGTTGTATTCACTCACCAACTTGACCCACAGCTGAAGGCTTTGATTCAGATATGAAAAGCCTAAACTGGAAAAGGAATCAGGGTGGTTTCCTTTTACCAAAAGGTCTTGCAAGTTGAAAGATATATGAAAAGCCTGAGGACCAGCAGATCCAAGATAAATTCCCTCCTCTGCCTGAGGGCAATCCCCCAGCTCTGATCTCTACTTGGCTATGTGCACTCCCACACTGTCCCCTAGACACTGTCCCACTTCACACAAATAAATAGATCAGTGAGTCTAATTGTAAAAGTACGCAATCTTTTGGCACGCAAACTGCTTCTTCGAGACCTTAAGAAGGGCTTGTGTGTCTGCGACCAGATTTAGGGGTTTATTTCCATCCCAGCACCTGTGGGATATCCTCTATGTGGCAGCTCAGGGAGGAGGGACATGCCCATCTCCAAAAGCAGAAGAGTGCTCTGGCTGGTTGGGCTCCTGGGAGAAGGACGAGGGAGAAGCCCCAGCTCTGAGTTTGCTGCTGGTGCTGCAGCTGTAAATCAGACCTCCTCTTCTCCCTCTAGGAAAGGAAGAGAAGACCTCCAGACTTAAGTACTAGGGCAGCTCAAGTTAGAATTGCTGTGCTGCATAGGTTAGGTGAAGTACTGCTTGGTAAAAATTTGACTGTCACTCACAACAGTAATAGTAATAACCCCACAATGGCCAGGCATAATTCTCCCTGAGGTAGCCTAGCCTCTGTGGGCTACCTCACAGTGAAATCCATGATCACTGGAGGTGGTGAAGATACTTTACTATGAGTAAGTTGCAATAGCAGTGTTTGGAAGCTGAAAAGAGCTTCTGAAAGCCCACTGGCTATTGGCTCCCTTTAGAAATAGCATCTGTGGAAATTTTTGATGGGAAAAAAGCAGCATTATGTCATGCTGGAGACCAGGTAGGGTAGTAGAGCTGAATACAAGGGCCAAAGAAATATCCTACCTTCCCAGCTTGCATATAGGTGACAGGTATGCTTGGAAGGGCTCTATAAAAGAGTTTGTAGCATGGTTTGGTAGGGGCAGCTTCTAACTGTGGATCTGGTTGTGTTTCTAGCAACCAATGTGTCAAATCAGCCTCTGGAAAGACCTGTCTGAAAAATTTATAAATTGTTTGTGTTGATGAATCTGAGATAATTTTAAGGGCTTATGCCTTTTTGGAATTAAAGAGGATTTTCCCAGTGGTTGATTACATGATCCCCATCCCTGAATAAAGGCAGCTTCTCTGTCAAACTGCAAATTCCTTGCCCAAGGTCAAACAGCTAGTTCTCCATAAAAGAGTTGTAAATTCATTCCTAATTTGATAAACCGTATTTTTATTTCACCTTGTTCTCAGAAACAGGTGAGAAAAAATAGAGGACGTGCTAGAAAGACAACTGTCCAAAATTCTCACCAAAAAATTCTCGTTCACATAAGAAAGGCAGCTGATGTAGTTCATTCCAACAGTTAAAAGCCGGGCAAAATTCTAAGCAGTAAAGCTGGAGTTGTATAATGAGAAGTACTATGCAAGTTTTGCTGTAGGCAACACTTTCAGATCTGTCAATAGTACAGTTAAACACAAATTGACAGACGGAACTTTGAGGATGGCCCTTATTAACATGTGCATTAGACAAAGCGAAGTCATACTGGAAAAGCTGTCCTTCAGCATGTTTTCTTCGAATCACCTGCATTTTTGTACCATCCTCCAAATTCAGTGTGTTACCACTTTCTTATACCCCAGAAAGCCTCAGACAGATTTACACCACACCGCATGTGAGCTGTGAGGCAAGGTGCTATCAGTGATCGCAGGCAGAGTCTTGCCCACATGTGTGTACCGAAGTCCTGTTGGGTCTGTCTGAGTTTCACATGCATAAATGAGAGTGGGATCTGGTCCTTAATCTGATGATATTTTTCTGTACTGCAAAGCAGGTTAATAATAAAATGGCATCTTTTCATTTCTGCATGTAGGGTTTTTTTTGAAAGAAATAACTGCTGTGTCTTTGGATCAGGTGTTAATTATTCCCAGTAAGGTTTGGTGGGTAACTAGTGATGCAGATATCAAACCACCCACTCTCTTTGTAGATGAAGGGAAACTATCAGGAGGATTTCTGCTGAAGTATTCATCACATCTCAAGTCTCAAATTGTCCAAACCATTCAATTATAACACTTCACTCAATGCATGTCAGCATGTCTGGCACTGTGCTTCAGGAACTAGTTGAGCTGGATTTCTCAAAAGAGGCAGACGTTGGCTTGTCCCCTTGAGGGACAACAGAAATAGAGTCTATTGGCTCAAAGTTGAGACTGGTTCCTGGATCAGTACACGGGAACTATGGGAACTATTACAGCTTTCTAACTTTGTAGCCTCCAGACTCAGTTTGCACATACATATGCAAAAGGCTGAGATTTCCTGTGGTAACAGCACAAGCATACTATTTGCCACTGAATAAATAGGCAAAACACTGAACTGGTGATGACATGACAAACAGGTCTAGGGACACGAGCTCTATCAGTACAGATCTAACCCTATCCTCACCACCATCTCTCTATAATGGTAATGGAAGCTGTGCCCAAGAGAGAAGAAAAACCTTTGAGTCCTTCCAGGGCTGTACGAGATTTTGTTGTTAGCTGCAGAGATACAATACATCACTGTCAAAAGTGGCAACCCTGGATTACAGTCACAGGTGATAAAAAAGTCTTTCAGAGGGAGATGATGGACACCGTGCCTATTATGTAGTAGAAGGGTAAAGAGGGTGGCCAGAGAACTTTTAAACAAATGGGGACATCACGTGAGCAGATATCTTCTTAAGCTCCTTGAATTTGCTTTGTGTGTTGGCATGGGCTGCATGTGCTCTCAGAGCAACCAAAAGGCTGCTCTCAGGGTTTTTAGTGTTAATGTTCAATTTGATGTATCAATATAGTTCTGCTTGCACAGGCTATAATGAGCTCAAGATCATAAGGCTCTTATCAGCAACCCTGTTTAACTTTAAATGTAGCTCAGATTATTCAGGCTCTTCTCTACTCTCTCTTCAGTCTGTTTTGACCTGAAGCTGTGGAATGACATTGGTGAAAATTAGCAAGGTCAGTAAATATCATTCAGAAGAAAATTTCTAAACTCCTCAGCAGAATTCAGCTGCTATCAGAGTCTGTCTTTGTGAGTTCTACTCACAGTACCATCATGATTCTGTGCCATCTTCCTTTTTTTTAGTAGTATTCCTAACCGCAAATATTTTGGCTATTAAAAATAAGAGGGAATAAATTGTTTTCAGAAAATCTTGTGTCTGCAGGAAGGTAAGTCAGTGTGCAGGAGGTGCTGTGAACATGGGGCTTTTTCCTCTGGCATCCACTTACTGACCCAGCCCATGGAAAGGAAGGCTGTATTTCTCAAGGCAGTGCTAGTCCTACACACAAAACCAAGGATGGACCTACACGACTTCTGAAACAGCAAAATGGGCTTACATCTGACCTCTTGTGTGACCAGAGGAGTTCAGACCTTCCTGCCTCTGCCTACAGTGGTGAGTCCCCAGTGATTTAGGAGCACAAATCCTACTAAGAAATATTCCCACCCTATCAGCTCAACTACATTAATACCTATTCACAGACTGTGTGACACTGGTTGCCAGCCTGACCCAGTCGTCAGGCTACGTGCAAAAATTGTGCCTGATGCTAAAGATACGTTCGATACCACACATTTGTGCTGCTGGAGGATTCAGCATACCTGGTTCACAAACAGGACCAGATAAAATAGTCCCTTTTTAATTAGGAGGAAAAATAACAAGACAAACAGACATCTGAGGGCAGTTTTGTTGATAGGTAAGCTGACGATGAGAAGCTTCCAGATTTTGAAACCGTTCAATAGCCAGGTGTTTCCTAGTGTGGTTCTTCAGTGCATTTCACTGCAGCCTGTCAGTATTACTTAGCACTATCACATTTACATCAAGTTAAATACTGTAATGCAGAGTATCACCATAAGGAATGAAATGTGTCAGCCTCCGTACAAGGGTTCTTGGGAAATATTTGCCTTTCAAAAATCCTACGGCTTTTATACAAATTCTTCTCACATGTTTGCTACCCTAAAATTCACAGGTAATTACAATGGGATGAATAATCCACGTTAATCAGGTAAGCAGGTACTTGAGATCCAGCACATCTCCTATCAGACAATGCACATGAAAATACAGTAATTGAAGCTGCTGAGAGAATTCCCCACTGACAATGTCTATGTAAATCCACTGTAAAGAATAATTCTACGATTATGTAAAATTTGAACAAGTCCTTTTATCTTTAAAAGAATGCTGCACCCTATTTCGCTTAACACACCAATCTGAAGGCCCAGAGAGTAAGAAGTGAATTGTTATAGGGTCTCATTCTGCTGGATTCACACAGAGGCAAAGCCGTTGATGGTGTAACGCCAGTGACTACTCCTTAGACCAGCTGTTGTCTGCCCACAGAAAACTGTGATTTAATGTAGCACTTCTGTACTGGGCTTCACGGTCCCCCAAGTCCCTCTCCCACCCAATATCTCAGTATTTCTCAGTGTCGTGTTCCTTTTGGTCTTCTGTCATAACAACTTTCTGTGTATCACAGAACATTAGGGATTGGAAGGGACCTCAAAAGATCATCCGGTCCAATGCACCTGCTACAGCAGGATCAGCTAGATAAAGTTGCACAGGAACACATCCAGGTGGATGTTAAACATCTCCAGAGAATGAGACTCCACAAATACCCTGAGCAGCCCATTCCAGTGCTCTGTCAGCCTCACCATGAAGAAGTTCGCTGGAGAGCTGAGCAGGGAGAAGTTTGATGAACTATAAAGAGGGCAAGTGTAGTGTCTGTCATCTGGGCAAGAACAACTCCAGGTACCAGTATAGGTTGGGGACTGACCTGTTGGAGAGCAGTGCAGGAGAAAGGGACTTAGGAGTCCTTGTGAACAGCAGGATGACTATGAGCCAGCAGTGTGCTCTTGTGGCCAAGAGGGCCAACAGCATCCTGGGGTGGATCAGCAGCGGGTGGTTAGCAGATGGAGAGAGGTTCTTCTCTCCCTCTACTCTGCCCTGGTGAGACCACATCTAGAGTATTGTGTGCAGTTCTGAGCCCCTCAGTTCAAGGACTCACAGCTGCTGGAGGGAGTCCAGCATAGATGAAGGAAGTAGAACACCTGCCTTATGAGGAAAGGCTGAGGAAGCTGGGTGTCTTTAGCTTGGAGAAGAGGAGACTGAGGGGTGACCTCAGTAATGTCTATAGATATGTGAGGGGTGGGTGTCAGGAGGATGGAGCCAGGCTTTTCTCAATGTCATGTAGTGATAGGACATGGGGCAGTGGGTGTAAGCTGGAATATAGGAGGTTCCATATAAATGTGAGAAGGAACTTCTTCCCAGTGAGTGTGACGGAGCACAGGAACATATTCAGGTGGGTCCTGCCGTGGCAGGGGGCTTGGACTAGATGATCTTTTGATGTCCCTTCCAATCCATAATGTTCTGTGATACCAAATCTTCATTAGATGGATAAACTAAGAATGTAGTATTTATTTGGATTTCTGGTTTTGCATTGGCTTTGTAAATTGTGTGGTTCTGGCTGGGAGGATAAAGGAGAAAGCTTTGTTATTATATGCCTTATGTCCAAAACAGTGTGTGTACTTCATTAATTAGTGGTTATTCAGCAAAAATCAATCCATTTCCAGAAATTAGTAATACTCGTCTCATTTTTCACATGTATTTTGATGGTTTGTTTTAAGGATTGAAGTTTGTAAGAGAAATAGGGGAAGAAAAAAATTATATGGCATGGATTTTGGTTGTGGTCACCTTCTGACTGGCTTTTCTTGAACAATTTGAGTATTAGTTCCTTGAGTTCATTACTTCTATTTCTCAGGTTGTGGATGGAAACAATCTCAGAATCCCCATAAAACTTTGTCAAACAGAGTGGGATCTAAACCCACATACAATTTTGTTCCATCTTCTCCGTTGTCTCCATAAATACTTGATTTTGTAAGAGATTCAGCTTTAATGGTCTGGATTTCATTCTCTTGCTGATAGAAAATTTGACACCAATGCAATTAATCTCAAATGAATAAACAGTGGATTTCTTTAAGAGATGAAGTACCTTTAGGAGAAGATGGTTGACAGCCCACATGGTTAATTCTCAGATGGGGATTTAAATCAAGTGAAAGTTCACTTATGTCACAGGCTACAAGCCCCTGCTTATTCCAGCTGGGTACAATTGGAGGGGGGATTCTTTGTGTTAGAGCAGCACTGCTTGTTTCATGCTGTTTTGGTGCTTTCAACAGCTACTTTTGTCCTTTGCTCTCTCCTCCTCAAAAGAGAAGAGGGAATTCTTAAAGATGGGAGTGTGTGTCTGTTGGCTGCGTTTTTCAACTGAATCAGCTTTTTCTTCTCTTAAAGGCAGACAAAACCTTTAAACAGTTTCATAATCTGAGTGTTGAATGTGAGAGCTTCCCTTTCAAGGAAGCAAATTTGGGAGCTCTGTAATGTGTGATTGTCTGTGCAACTCTTCGGAAATAAAGGGGGATTGCATTGAAGTTCTTTTTCTTTCAAAAATCTTGTGTTGAAACACATCCTGATCTACAGGATTCTCAAGTGGGAGTAGGAACATTGGTTATTTTACCCCAAACGAGAGATCAGAATGAAAGTACAGAAGAATGAGGAAAATAAATGTCCATAAATCCTGAATTCCTCAATCTGGAATTTGATAGCAGTAGTAAAATAAGGTGAGACTCTGTAGGTCACTGAGTTGAGATCAGCCTGGAAAGGCAAGATGAAAGTAGTGAGCCTTGAGGAAAGGATCTGAAGCAGTCAGAATGAAACGAGGAGGCGGAAACCATGGTGCCCGTGTCTGTATAATATGAGAACTTAATGCACAGCTGTCGCTTGGAATGGGATAGGTTTGATTTTTTTTTTTTTCTTTGGGACTAAGTCTGTGTTACCGCAGTTTTAAATGTTATGTTGAACTTGTATTTTGTGTTGTTAAACCTTGTTTTATAACTAATTTTGTGTGATGGCTCTTTTGCACAGGAGGTGAGAGTAAGTACATACTTGGTAGTTTTGAGGTGTTTTTAATGGAGTACAGAATTGAGATCTTACTGAAGTTTGCCCTTTGCCAATGAAGTTCTAACAATCTGGTTAAAAGTTTCTGTATAATTACTGGTGGGGAGGTGGACAGTGGTCATGTGGGTGTCTTTCATTTGGGTCCAATGAATCTTTTCCAAGTTTTGCGTTGTGGAACATGCATGGTCTTCTGGTGTCTAAGACACTGAGCAGCGTTAAGATCAGCTTAGTACTTAGTGGTCCGTCTTTAGCTTTCTAGGGCTTGAGATGATGAATTACTGCACTGAAATGGGGTGGAGGATCTGAGAGAAGGTTTGAAGGAGAGGAATTAGTGGAGAGTAAATTTGCCCTCTGACAGGGCAAATTTTGTTGAATGTGATCAGAGAGTAGCTGAAAGCAAGAGGATGCTGAGAGATGGGCTCTGTAGAAGGTATTTTAAGATTTTTATTCTTGACTAGTACTAGTGATACTATGTTTTTGGTGGTGCTTAGTGGAGAAGTCAAACTGGAGAGGGAATGGAGTGATAATTGACAACAAAAATGAATTTTTATTTAAGAATAGAGGCGTTGAAATGTATTTGGTGTTTGTTGATTGTGTTCTTTTATTTAAGAAACCATCTTGTAAGTGATTTGATTTTTGTAAAACAAGTTAACAAAAGCACAATACTTAACCCAAGTGACTGTTCTTTGTTCTTTTGACTGCTTGAGAAGCTTTCAACGTTTATCCCTATTAGAATGAGGCTAACTGATGTTTTAAGAAGTGTTACAACTGGAGCTGTAAGAAGTGGTCAGACTGGAGCTGAGCACAGGAGAGTTCTTGTCACCACTTGCTTCCTAAGCAGTTGATGAATGAAGGAAGGTGTTCCTGGAAATGTCAGGGTAGGGGGTTGAAATGATCCTGTTAGCATCTTCTCTGACTGCATTATACTAGCAGTAGTCAGGGATCAAAAGAGAGGCCCTTATCGGTGTCCTCCAACATTAAATCACAGCAGCGTGTGTTTGTACGGTGAGTTTTACACACATGGGTAATTCTATTGAAAATCAGTGGGATAACTTTTGTGGAAAATTGAACGTGCTGGGAAGTGTTAGCATTATTGATGCCTCAGCAATTAAAATAATATTTTTCTAGTGTTTGGTGCATTTTTGATGATGCACTGAAGTCTTGTGGTGTTATGCAGGTAACTTAATAAATGCTTTAAGGATGCTATTAACTTCCTAGAGCAGGGAGATATTGTTGCTATCGGCCTCAGAAATTAAAAGTTGCTTTTCCTATATCAGGAAGTGCCTTCAATGAAATCAACAACTACATGGGCTTTCTCAATGTGAGGAGAGAGTGCCATGAGCCGTTTCCCTTTTCATAAAGGCCTTGTCATGATGTCGTTCCCATTGTGTTAGTCATTGGTGTTTTCACAAATTGTCCTAAATCATAACTAATTCCGTAAACACATTCAGAGCAGACATGGCTCTGGGGAAAGCTGCCACTTGCCGCTCAGTCTGGCCAAGATAAGTGGGTAGCTGACTGAATAGATTCTCTGTGAACTTTAATGAGTGTTTGAGGCAGTGCCTATTCCTCTTGAATGCAGCTGCAAGAGTGGTTTTAATTTCTCAGTGATGTATTTCCAGATTTTGGGGGTGTGTGTGTGTGTTCAGGTGAGAGTCTCCAGCTTATTTCTGTGTTTTTTAGGTAGAAATTTAAGTTTTTGGTGTTCGTATTTTTTCATTTTACTGCTTGGAAGGACACTTAAAGGAAACATATAGTGATTTTGTTTAACTTTGGTTTTGGTATTCGTTTACATCTCATCTCCTCTGGAAATCTTTTGATGGCATTTGTATGTGTGGGGGAAAAGGTAGTGAAGGTGAATAAACATTCAGAAATGAGTCTGATTTTTAAGTGTTTAATTTGTAAGCTGGGACTCTCAACTCATACTGCCTTTGTCCCTATGGTGTATATTTTGTCCGAGAGGCAAAATTGCAAAACCAACTAGCAAAGCAGTAAACCCAACTCTGTAGATGACTCAGCTCTGGAGCTCTTTTTGGATCAATCATTTCCTTTGAGGAAAAAACCCCATGACTCTTTCTAGACAGTCTATTACGTGTGTGTGTTGAGCTCTATCTGTATTTTTGTTGCATCAGCTAAAACCTGGCTTGGCTGTCCTAGAGTGAACATACCCTAAGGAAATAAATGCTTTTCACTAGTTCCTCCCCCACATTTTTTTCCAGGGAAGCACTCTTACTAGTTCTAGGTCTGCGTGCTGCTGACATTTTGAATCACTCATCAGGGCTTTCAGTGTTCGCTGAATTGGTGTTGCAGTGAAAGTTTTATGAAAGGCTTACATCAGAATCCCTTTTTAACCCACCTTGTCCTTCAAAATGCCAAAAACAACTTAGGAAATTTTAGTTTGCTTTCATGAGACCTACAGGAGTTCTGGTGACTTGATTTGATGAGGCACCCAGTTTCAGTTCAGTAAGTGCCTGGCTTCTACGAACTTCTTTGGTTGTGCCTTCACACTGACAAGGACTTCCAGTGAAATAACCTTCACTTGTAAAGTGATGCTGCACATCACTCTATTGGAAGGTTCTCCTGTCTTTTAAAGTATGGTCATTAGTTGTTTGCTTTAAGTGTGGTAGATATTTGACTACTTTGACATTAGGTCAAGAATGATCAATTCTAAATGTGTTTTTCAGATTTCATGTTTCACCCTGCATCGAGAACCTGCTGCTGAGAGCTGGAACGTCTACTTAAGGTATGTGGAATGGCTCGTGATACCCCTTTCACACGGGGATTTATTTCTGGGTAAAGTGGTGCAAGCTGAGATTTTGTTGTTGTTGTCCTTTCCTTGTAATTGTTAAATTCTGACTTTTCACAGTGGAGGTTGTAAGAGGATTTCAGAATTTCCTTTAGCCCAGTCTTCCTCTGACATCCCATTTATGGCCCTTCGATTAAGCCTGAGGGGTAGACCTGAGCAGCAAGAAATTTATTGTGCTTTGGAGGAATCTCTGTTTTCTCACCGAAACTAGTTAGTTGGGACTTGTCTGACTGACATGCTGGCTTTGGAGCAAAACATTAATGGTTCTCTAGCCTCATGTTCTGCCTTTCTCTAGTACATAAACATTCGTCTTAAGTGAAATGCTTCCTGTAGGAATGCTTGACTTCACCTGAAGTAGTTTAGCTGCAAGCAGCCAAAGTTGGGTGACCACAGTCTGTGTTACAGGAGTGCATGTCCATTCTCCAATGTCTTTTGATTCCTTGTGACTCCACATTCTCCCAGGTTAAATTTTCAAACTTTACTTTTATTGCTTGGTATACTTGGCATTTCTGTCTTCTGCTTTTATTGCTGCTGACCTGTATGGATAGTTGGAGGAGTCCTATGTTTGAGTGCAGGGTGAATAACTTGTTGGATCCTTTTTTCTGACTTGTGTTTTTAATATTTCCTTTTCCTTTTACAGCCTGTGCCGTGGCTGACAGTTAGGAGCCAGTATTTTCTATTGCTTAAGCTTTGGCAGGTGGCAAGTTTAATCTCCTACTTTGAGTTAGATGGCGGAAGTTCTCTTGCAGATGCAGAGAGCCTCATTTAAAATTTATCACCTAGTTTAGACAAAGAGAGATAGAAGCCTGAGAGTTTTCAGCTTGGAGATGAGAAGATTATGAGGGGGCTTAATCACTGTCTATAAATAAATAAAGACTGCCTATCAAGAAAGTGACAATATCTTTTCACTTGTGTCCTGTGGTAGGACAAGGGAAAATGGGTATAAGGTGGAGCACAATGAGTTCCATCTCAATAAGAGGAAAAACTACTTTACTGTAAGGGCTACAGAACATTGGAATGAGCTGCCCAGGGAACTTGTGAAGTCTACTTCTCTGGAGACTTTTAGGACCCATCTGTATGTGTTTCTGTGTAACCTCTCTTAGGTTCTATTATCCTGCTTGAGCAAGGGGGTTGGACTTGATGACCCCTAGAGGTTCCTTCCAACCCCTAAAGATCTGTGTGTGACCTGTGTATGTTAATGTTCTCCTTGCCTGAGCTCTTAGTGTACAGGAGAACAGAGGAGATGTGGCTGCTGCAGCTCAACTTCCACCTCTTGCTTCCTTAGGATCTCTCCGTATTTTTGCCTTTAGAACGCCAGCAGGTGACTTGTTCTCTCCTGACTTTCTGAAATTACAGAGTTCTGTGACTTTGTTCTTAAGTAGTTCTTTCTCTTTTTGCTTAAAGTCTTTGAGTGATTTTGATGTTAGTCAGCCTTTCTTAAACTTCAGTTTTTCAAATTTATAGTGACTCATCACTTCTTGCAAATTTCTCTCATCCCTTTTCCTGGTATGGGATAATGTTAGTTTATAGCATGCAATAAGGCTTTTTTCCAAGGAATTACGGAATCTCTTTGGTTGGAAGGTATCTTTCATAACCTTCGACCCAGTGCTGCTGGATCACCACTAAACCATGGCCCTGATTCCATTTACTTTCCCCACTCTAAGAAATAATAGATTCTAGGTTTTGTCACCTAAATTGGGAAAAAACCAAAGTACTTCAGCTTGCATAAGAAGCACCAGTACTGATATTTTAATAAATTAAAATTAGCTTTAATTGTGAATTATGATTAAGATGGAAATGCAGACTTGAAAAAATATTTTCTGAACATGGAAAACTACTAGTGTGGGAAATCTTGAAAACAAGGAAGGGGGGACATTACACAAACCTGGCCTCTCCCCCCTTTCAGTTTACCATATCTAAAGAGCTACATTTTAAACCTATCAGGTTTTGTGGAGGGTTTTTTTTGTGTTTCCTTTCATTTTGTTTGACCTTTTCAAAGGAACAGCCACACTGTCGTGATGTCATAGGCAAAAAAGCAGCTCGCTTGTATGTTTTGTGAGCTGAAGTCATTTGTTCTTTGGAATACGGGGTGTGTAAAAAGCTGAAGTGAGTCGTATCCTGGCAGAACCGTGACAACTAAGTATTTACTAGTTTGTTAGGTAAATATCTTGTGGTGCCTTCCTAGATAAGACTTTATAGAAGACCTCCCCTGTGAAGAATAAGGCTGTGGAATGTAACGGTGAGGAAGAAGTAGGAGCAAAAATCTTAAATGTGAACTGCAAGTACTTCTGACTTGCCAGGTTTTCACTGGAGTATGTATGTTTTTTCTGGCTGGGGATTTAGTAGGGGGAAGAGATTAGTGGTGCTCTTTGAAACTGGTATTATATATGCAAACACCAGAATGACAGTTCCAGTGGAAATTGAAGAAAAATGTACTGATTTTTTTTGCTTACCCAGCTGTTCTTGAAAGTCTTATGTTCATATGACAAAAGTTTACACTCTTAGGAGTATCTTGATGGTTTTTACATGATGACTGAAGCTCTACCTTATTTGATACCACAGCAATACTTCTCTACTTGCTGCACCTTTTAAGCCCTTCTCTTACAAGAAGGAATTTACCTGTTAAGATTGCTGTGGGAGTGCCAGCTTTATGTGTTCTTCTGGTAGTATTATGAGTGTCTGTATTGGATTTAATCACAGAACTTGGAAGGAAAAGCTTCAGTTTTAGGTCCTTGCTCAATCATTTTCAGTCACAATGCTTAAAAATTGTGCACAAATTTGCTTTGGATAGCATGTGAAATTATTTTCTGAGTCTGTATTTAACCCTCCAGCTATCAAAGCATGAGGCCGTGAAATTAAAAAAACTGGTGATTGCAGAAAAGTTGGCTAACCGACTCTGCTAACATCATCCAGAAACCCTGAGTGCACAGGAGATGTTTAGTTCCTTAAGCTCAAAGAGTTGACTTTGTCTTCTTCCTGATGCTGATTATTTGTTAGCAAATGCAGTATCAGTATGGAGAAGGATTATGAGCAACAGTTGTGCTTAACTTTATAATTCTGAGGCCTGACTTCATGCCCTGAATTGGTGCAGGGGTTCTGTAGGTAAAGTGCATGTAAGTCTGTGAGTGTTTTATGTGTGTTTTCAAACATGTTGGGTAGCCACTCGCAGTAGGTGGTGCTACCACTTCCATTGAAGAAACAGCTTCCCAAAGATGTTCTGACTGTATCATATCCCTACTGCAAGAGATATCTCCATCTATTGTTTTATTTCAGTTGAAATTAAACCAGTATTTGGTGAGTAACCTTGTATCCAGCATGACAGATTGATAAATTAGCGGTCCTTCTTATACATTACAGTAAGAAATTCTTCCCTCATGGAATCTCTAAAGATCTCTGATTTCTGTTTATTTAGTGTGTTTTCCTTGTTACCTTGTTTTAATACATTCAGGGCTTTTTCCTTTCTTGATACAAAATCTGTTTCAAAAGGTTTCCTCGCTTAAAACTGTGAGGAATAAGGGCTGTTCTCAAGTATTGAGATCATTAATTCATCTTGCGCTTGCCAGTAAGAGCCATGTGCTTACAGCTCCTCCTGGCTACTGAAAGGGAAATTTAGCTGGGTCTGTTATCTGCTTTATTCTTCTGGACTTTTCCAGCATTGGAGAACAATTGACTCTTCCACCAAGATTACAGTAAAACTTGTTCCAAGCAGCCTAGGCTTACAAGTGCATGTGGGTTCACCAGTGATTCAGTACAGAGCACTTGATTTCGTTTTGTCCTCATAGCAGCTTTTTTAGATTGAAGTAACTAGGCTGGGGTAAAGAAATTTTGATGCTTGTAATATTCTCATCTGTCAGTGAAGTTTAATGACCCTTCAACCTGTGTGGATTGTCTTGGAATATGTTACTGAGGTACAACAAAGAACGGTTTTAGTCTCCTCCCTCTGGAGATACCAAAGGTCTTTGTGTATAAAGTCAAAGGATTTGTGTTGGTTGCTGGCGCTTCTGGTAAATGTGAATAGGGAAATAAAAGGCAGAGAGCAAAGCTAGCTGTCAGTTGTGCTCCTCTGTAGCACGGTAGCAGGACTTGGATGGATCTGTGGTAGTACATTCTGATGATGCCAGGAATAGCTAAGTAATGCTGCTGCTGCTGCCTTTCAGATTGTTTAAATTACAGATTTCTGAGTGATTGACTTGGTTAAACATCTGTGAAGCTTTCCCCCATGCATCAGGATGTTAACTTATACCTTGCTGTGTTTCATTTTAATGTTGAAACTTTTTCATAGCATAAATTCTTGATGCGAGACAACTACTTTTTAATTTCATCTCAGACACTTACTGAATCATAGAATCATAACGGATTGGAAGGGACCTCAAAAGATCATCTAGGCCAATCCGCCTGCAACAGCAGGATCACCTAGACCAAGTCACACAGGAACTCATCCAGGCGGGTCTTGAATATCTCCA
>JAOXOE010043766.1:0-38289 GCA_028565055.1 Phoeniculus purpureus | reverse complement strand
CTGGCCACACTATTTCTAATACAAGCCAGGATGCCATTGGCCTTCTTGGCCACCTGGGCACACTGCTGACTCATATTCATCTTCCTGTATATTAGAACCTCCAGGTCCCCCTCAACCACACGGCTCTCCAGCCACACCTCTCCAAGCCTGTAGTGTTGCACGGGGTTGTTGTGGCCCAAGTGCAGGACCTGGCACTTGGCCTTGTTGAAGCTCACACCATTAACATTGGCCCATTGCTCCAATCTATCCAAGTGTCTCTGAAGAGCCTCCCTACCCTCTGGCAGATGAACACTCCCACCTAACTTGGTGTCATCTGCAAACTCACTAGTGACACACTCTGTGTCCTTATAGAGATCATCAATAAAGATGTTAAACAGAGATGGTCCCAGCACCGAGCCCTGAGGCACAGCACTTCTGACAGGCTGCCGGCTGGATTTAACTCCATTAACCACCACTCGTGGGGCCTGGCTGATCCACCAGTGTTTGATCCAGCAGACTGTGTGCTCGTCCAAGCCATGAGCAGCCAGCTGATCAAGGAGAATTCTGTGGGGAACTGTGTCAAAGGCTTTTTGAAAGTCCAGGTAAACAACATCCACAGCCTTTCCCTTGTCCAACAGCCGGGTCATCCTGTCATAGAAGGAGATCAGGTTCATCAGGCAGGACCTGCCTTTAACAAACCCATGTTGACTGGGCCTGATCCCCTGGTTGTCCTGTATGTAAATCGTGATGGCACTGGAGATGATGTGTTCCATGGCCCTCCCGGGTACCGAGGTCAGACTGACAGGTCTGTAGTTTCCCAGATCCTCCTTTCTGCCCTTCTTGTAGACCTTCATTTGCCACCTTCCAGTCCATTGGGACCTCCCCAGCTAGCCAGGATTTCGAGTAAAGAATGGAAAGTGGCTCGGCGAGCACATCTGTCAACTCTTGCAGCACCCTTGTGTGCAACCCTTCCGGCCCCGTAGACTTGTTGATGTCTAGAAACAAGTGATGTAGCAGGGTGCTGACCACTTCCTTTCCATCTGTGAGGGCCTCATTCTGCTCTCCCTCTGTGTCTCCCAGCTCACGAGCCCTGTTGTCCAGGGAACACCTGGTTCCACTGCTAAAGACTGAGGCAAAGTAGGCATTGAGCACCTCAGCCTTTCCCACATCATCCATCTCTAGGTTTCCCTCTGGATCCAAAATAGGGTGGAGATTTTCCCTGGTCATCCTTGTGTTGTTAATGTACCTATAGAAACTTTTCTTATTATCCTTAACAGCTGGAGCTGAGCTGAGCTCTGGCTGTTCTTTGGCCCTCTCGATTCTGTTTCTGCAGAGTTTGACTACATCCTTAAAGTCTTCATGAGAGGCCTGCCCCCTCTTCTGGAGGTCACAGACTCTGTTTTTGTTCTTGAGGTGCAGCCAAATAAAGAGAATGATCTTGTTCAGAAGTAATATCTAAAAGTGTATTTGAAGGATTCTTACATGCCTGGAAATACAAATAACCATAGGAGATTTCGGCTGCTCTTAGAGGGTTCCTGCCTGTTTATTGCTACTCTTAGTCTGGAAAGAAGGAGGCTGAGGAGAGACCTCCAAGGAAGTTGTGTAGAGAAGGGGATTGGTCTATTCAACCAAGTGACAAGTGATAGGAGAAGAAATGTTCTCAAATTGCAGTAAGGGAAGTTTAGATTGGATATTAGGAATAATTTCTTTACTGAAATCTTTACCAGACATTGGGATGGGCTGCCCAGGGCTATTGTGGAATCTCCCTCCCCAGGGTTATTTAAGAGTTGTATACATGCGGTGTATACAAGTCACAAGGCTTAGTGAGGACTTGTGTTAATGGTTGGACTCATGATCCTGGTGGTCTTCTCCAGCATGAATGATTCTGCAATAGCTGCAAATAGCAAGGTAAGACACACAGATAATCAAGGTGTATAAGATACATATAATGTAGTTCATATATTGCTATTTGTATTATATAATATGAAATATAGTACCTAGTATAACGTACATACTGTATATCTACAAATACATATTTGTGTTAAAAATGAGGGAACAGTTGCTAGGAGAATAAGACACTTGTATTTGAGTGTGGAAAATTGAGACTGAATATAAAAATAAACAATCTAGTCGTCAGGATGTTGAAGCACTGGAATGTCCTAGGCTGTCAAATTACTTTCCCTCAAAGGACAATTTAGGACCGTCTTCTAACTGGATGCTTCTGTGCTACTGTAAAAGGATGTTTTTGGATCTATTAAGCTAAATTACACACAAAGAATTTTCTACAAATTCATTCAAAAATTTACTTCTACATTATGGGTTTATTGAAACAGCAAATTTGCCAAAAATATTCAGATAAGCAACACCAATGTCTGAAATAACCCAGTGGTCTCTGATTCAAAGATGAATTTGCTGTGCTTTGAGAATGTTTTAGTACCTAATAATAATAGTCTGCTGGTGTTTATTATTGAGGGAGTGTTTTTTATTCCCTTTATTGCTGATGGGCTGTCAACATAATACTGCGACCAATTACAGGAATACTAACTACTCTAGGAATAGTAGGGCTGTCTTTCTGCTCTGTGTACAGCATGCTTCACTTCAGGTAGGGCTAGACTATGCTTAGGTTTATTCAAGCAATTTTTTTTGTCTTTCTGACAACTCTAAATCTGGCCAGAAGAGTCATATTTGTGCTTTTCCTCAATCTAATCCAGTGTTTGCCCATGAAGAGCTTTTGCATCTGTTTCTAGCTTGTTACATGAATTTGAGGGTTGTTTGTATGCTTGCAGAAAGGTTTGCAGTGCTGTGTGAGATCTCTGGCACCATGGTGATGATGAAGAGAGGATAGTGCATGAAAAGGGCTGTGGGAAGCAATAGCACTGTGAGTAGGGTGGTTGAACAACTGCATGACATTTCAGTTACAGGTAAGCAGGCTAATAAGACTGCTGGCAATCATCTATGGTGTAGGAGGCTACACAGTAATAGAAGCCGTGACATTCAAAGGAACTGAACAAAAGAAGCAATGTCAACATTGACAAGTGAAGGAACTTCTGCTGATAGGACTTAGGTTCTGCGATGAGAAACCGAATTGCCTTAGCGAAGAGGCTGGGAAGTCATGATGATTTTGACTGTGATCTCTCCTGGTTTTCTCACCCACCACCCAGGCTGCAGGTGTTAGAACGCTGGGGAGTGAAAATAGTATGTACATCCAGGATCTGCATTATGGCTCTTGGTCTTCCTTTCCTTCATCTAGAGGAGCAGGATGGGAGGAAGATGGTGCCCTCACAGATCCCCATCAGAGGCATAGCCAATGCACCACCACCTGATGCCATTATGCACAATGCAAGGACTAGACCAAAAAAGTCACCAATATCTTTGGTCACTCTTCTGTCCTTAGGTGCCTCTCTGGTGATATGGAGGGTCCCAGGTCCTCAGGTACATCAAGTGGCAGTGTTTCTACCCTGGCAGGGCCAGGGGCAAGGCACTGGTCTTTGCTGCCTGTTCTGCTGACCATCCTGCCTCTCCTTACAGCTTTTTGTACATAGTCAGAGATGACCTTGTTCCAGCACCATATGCCAGGCAACCTTAACCTTCAGCTGCTAGATGCTGGCAGCAGTAACCAGTTGGGCTAGATTGAAGTCCAGGCTGTTCATGGCTACAAAGAAATGAAAAACCAAAGCTGCTGCAGGTAAGCCAGGTGGGCTAAAGCTTGTAATAGCCTTCTGGGTGGCACTAGTACCCTGCTCCTGCAAGAGGTACCCCACAGGGACTGCTGCACCTGAGAGGGATGTTGCTTCCCCACCATAGGGAACCATGCTCTGTCTTACTGTGAGTACAGAAAACTGTGTTCCACTATCATGGTAAGAGCTTATGAGTGTCATCCTTGTCTGTCTCTTGGAATTTAAAGTTGACTTTCTTCTTGCTTTGTGTTTTAGATCATTGGCCGGGGCATGCTTATACAGTACAGCTGCCTTCATTAGAATCATAGAATCATAGAATCATAGAATCATTAACTCCATCACCGTTTGGCAAACTTGCATATCCACAAAATCTTCCTGCCTTTGTGTACCCACCTCTGCCACCATCACTTTCTTTCTTTTTCAGGTTTTTCTTGGCACCCTGCATAAACCATAAGCACCCTGGTTTACAAACCAAGTTGTTGCTTTTCCTCTGTTCAGACCAGTAATTAGCCTTTCAGAAGCAAGTTACTCCTTCAGAAAGGAGATTTATCCCCTCTAAATCTTCCCACCCAGTAACACACTAGTGTACACCGCGCAAAGGAAGACCTCAGCAGTCAGTTTAACTGATGTATAGAGGCAGTTTATGGACAGCTTACAAGGGGTGCTGGTTGCTGGCCAGGCTTCTCCAGAGTGGTGGTGTTCCTTTTCTGTCTGATCAACTTTCTTTGACTGCTGCGGGCCCAAACAGAAATGTGAAACAGCTTTTGCTAACTCAGCTGCCTTGTTCAGGTTCTTGTAAGAGAGAGAGAGAGAAACAACCTTTATAACACAGGAGAGTAAATATCAGTGCAAACAGAACTGCAGAAATGGCAGGTGCAGGGGTCCAGGCAGATGTCCAGAGTGAAAGAATGGAGGAGAAGTTCTCCTGCTAACCCCAAAGCAGAGTCCTTTTATCGGGCTGAAGGATAGGGAATGCCCCTGCCATCTGAACCTTGGGTTTCAGCTTTCCAAAGCCGCCTACTCCTGTAGGAGCTACAGCTATTGTTTCCTCATGGGCCATTGAGATTAACAATGTCTGGGCTGATAGCTCTTGAAGACTCTGAACGACTCAGCCTCCCTGAGTAGCATTCTTTGGCTATCTAGGGTGGGGTTTCTCTTCTGCCTCTGTGGCTATAAAGCCACAGCAGACGTTATTTTGGCAATAAAAGGAAAGGAAAGGTGATATCCAGAATCTAGTCTCCTCACCTAGAACAGTTACTTGGACTCTAGTCCAAGATACAGTTGGATAACAAAGCAATAGAAAGGATGAGAGTGGATGATTCTTCTGTGCATTTGCATATACAATGTACAGGGAAGAAGGCTGAAGCCCTTCACTTGTCCTCTGTAAAAGACTAAAGGTATTTACAGCTATTCTCTGACTGGTTACTTTTACTTTTATTCTAACAGGATGCTTTACTCCACAAGGCTATGGGACCATGTGGTGTGTCTCACAGAGAATGAATGCCCCAGCTGCTCCTTCCTCATACTTCCCTTGCAGAGCCCAAGTGTGTGAATCTGTGGAGTTTAACTTGGTGGTATATCACAAAATTAATCTTTCTTATAACTAGACTCCCTTCCACACCGCTGTGCTCAAACGTGAAGAAGTTCTCATAAACCAAGCAGTTTGGCAAGAAGAAGGTCTGTCTCTGTAGGTTAATTTATTTTAATCTGTTATTTTATGTAAATCCAGAAGTGCTGCTGCCCTTTTAATATCTTCCATAAACTTTTATTTGAAGTCTAGAGATACTCTACAGAGCGTGGTATGTTTTTGACAGGAGCATGGACTAACCTTATGGCCCAACTTCAGGAGGTCTCCAGCAGTCCTCTTTGATGTATGGAGAATTCATACATTCCTTCATTGCAGGCTCTCTGCTTGGCTTTGGCTCTAACAGCCAGCGCCATATGAAAGGAGCTGTGCCTTCTGGGCATCAGACTTCTCAGCTGTGTTAGTTAAACCCTACAGGCTAACCTATGTCAATTTAATTTTTTATATCTCATTCCAAATACAGTCAATAAATAGTTGGCAGGAAAAGTGGTGTTTTTTCTGAAGAGGGTCAGTTAGAGAAACAATTTGAGCATTACCCCCAAGAGCAGCTGGGAAGAAAATGATGTTATTGGCAGATTTTTCCACCACTCAGCTGTATTAGCCATGTGTTGGCTTTTGTCAATAAGGTTTTATTTTTGTCCCGTTTTTTCTTCTATATATTGGAATTCTTTACAGCCTGTTAGGCTACTGTGACACGTGTTTAGAAACATGGTGATCCTAATGCTCCTTTGCTGTGTCCCCAGGGGAAATCTGTTGAAATTATTTTGGATTTGGGCATGTGCAGCAAAATAATATGGCTTATCACAAGAGGGAAATGATTTTGTTCAAATAAACAACAATTAAAATACAGTCAGTAAAAACTGCATTCTTCCTGGGCACAGACAGACAACAGAGCTTGTGGTCAGCGATGCAATGAACACATTGCTTTCCAGGAAGGGGAGAAGACTCAAACAAGGGCTAAAATGCAAAAGTTGTATGAGAACTTGCTTTCAATTCCGTGTCAGTTTGGAAGATTGTATTTTAGAAATGAATTCTGACATTAAATAACAGAATCTGTCATAAATCCAGGATTTATTTGGCTCATTTGACTCGAAATGATGTTTCTCACTGTTAAGAGTAGAACTGGACATTTTATCTTCTATCTCCAGTAAGGGTTACAGTAGACCCACCAGAGAAATATTTCTCCAGATCAATACACTTACAGTTCCTGAAGAGGTTATTTTCATCATGGCAGGTTGAAAAGGTAGAAGATGCTCCCTTTTGGGGTAAGTAGGATGAACTCAGAGGACAAATGCAAGGGGCGTCAAAAGATCATCTAGTCACAGAGCTATCTATTCCACTACAGTAGAGAGATACTGGAAACATGGGTTAGGAACTAGATGATTTCTGAGGTCCCTTCCAACCTAAGTGATCCTATGATTCTAAAAGATTGTCTTAGACTAGGGAAATCAAGATGGAGCCAGATCCACACAAGTGCCAACACACATGAACATACATCTTACGTACCATACAAAATCCCCCACAGGACATACTGTCTGTAAATTCAGATTTAAAAGATAACTGATGGGAAAAAACTTTCTTGAAACAGAAGATATAACAGGACATAAATCTTAGGACCATTAAAGAGTTCGGGCTGCAAGGAATCTTTAAAGGTCATCAAATTCCACACCCCCCTCTGCCACGGGCAGAGGCAGCTTGCTCTAAGTCCCCATCTTTCAGTTGCTTGTCCTCAGCTGAGGACAATCATTTTTAGTGAAGTTGAATTTGGATTTGAGGACGTGAAAACTGCAAATTAACAATCACAGAAATAACTGATCCTACTAATTAAATGACTGAAGATCTCCCAGAGAAAGGTCTGCTTGCTGGGAAAGTGTTCAAGGAAATAAATCAGCCACAGGGAGTGTAATGCTTGATGCAGCTAGCCACATCCATCCCCAAGACATTCCTGGCATCCTTCTCCCTTCCCTCACTGCTTTAGCATGGGGATCAGTCAGGGACCCCCTCAGGACTACGCCGGCTGGGAACAGAAGGTGGCCATATGGAGTAAAAGTAGCTTTGGAAGGACAATGCAAACGGAAGAGGGAGCACATATGACTAGAAGTTATGTATTTGAGAAGTTGAGGCTTTCTACGGAGAATTACTTTTTCACCATTTGTAAATGATCTTTTCCAGTGAGAATTAAGATAAACTAAACCTCTGTTGAAAAACTAGATGGGAGATTGGTCCGACACAAATTCTCAGTGATGAGAATTGAATTTGCATTCCTCACTAGCCACAAATACTAGATTTATAGTGTTGATATTCCAGATCTAAGCCAATCAGAAACCCTACGCAGGCAGAATATGAATAGAAGGAATAGTCTGCATGAATTCATGCTCACTGCACCTGTGCGTGTGAAAGGCACACCCAGAGGTACCAACGGTGCTATGAGTACGTGGCAACAAATACGCAAAGTTACTGCAGTGAACAGAATAAAACAGCTCTGGAAAGCAGCTCTTTCCACACTGCATGCTGAATGCACTGGAAGAGCTATGGGTGGAGGAGGTTGTTCTGAATGAAAAGTAGATCCTTTAACTTCCTTTTTTTGGAAAAAAAAAAAGAAACCAAACAACCCAACACATTTTTCTTCATGAAAAAAAGGCATTTCTTTTCAGCACACTAAGTCTGGAATTGCAGAGGTCTTTTTGTAGATAGTGCTCCTTTATCTGTTTCTGCGGCCCTCAATAATTGCTGATCAGCTATTCTCAATGATTGATTTGGTGTTTGATTTGTAGGATCAGATCCTCAGAAAAACTGTGGATGCTTTCAGATTCTTTGTAATGGAAGATCCTTAAACTGTAGCGCAATGCTTCCTTGCCCTCCCATGTGGAATAAGATTTTCCTTGTAGCTGAACTTTGGTGAAGTGCTTTTTCATGGTGAGAAGAGGAGGCACAACCCTATAAAGTGTTCACAGAATCACAGAACATTAGGGATTGGAAGGGACCTCAAAAGATCATCTAGTCAAATCCCCCTGCTAGAGTAGGACCACCTGGACCAAGTTGCACAGGAACATATCCAGGTGGGTTTTAAACGTCTCCAGAGGAGGAGACTCCACACCCCCCTGGCCTGTCTAATAGTTACAACCATTTTTTTCCTCTTTCTTTTCCCAAAATTTAAATGAAACACTGCTGTAGGAGCTGGAGCAAGTCACACAATTTGTCAAGGTCTAACATCCTATACCTGTAAAAAATCCTACCAAAATATCTGAAGAAGCCTTGCTGGGACTCAACCTTTTAAGCGACTGTTAATTGCCTGAGGGCTGCTGAGTGTTACCTACCTGCCTGCTGTTTCATGAGTTACCTACCAGCCTGCTGTTTCATGAGTTCTGTGTTTCAGGGACGGGCAGGCTGATTTATCTGCACTCTGTGCTTGCTAAAATGCTAATCCAAGAGCTGTAGTCTCAGATGTAGACTTCCAATGTCTTTGACTCTACTTCCCCCTTAGCAGAGTGGGGCAATCCTCCCGGAGAAGAAATCTCTCAAGTTTAAGTCCAAGCTCAATGAGTTTGCAAATGGCATTAAACGAGAGGTCCCCTTCCCATGAATGCAGGCAGCCCAAATGTCCTGCTCAGCCTCTAGAGTCCTCCATTCTGCAATGGAAAAACAAGCAGTAAAAAAAAGAGATGACTCTTACTGACTTGGGACCAGTTTTGGTAGGGTTCACCACCTGCACCACATCAGCACTTTGGGATAAGTGTCCCCTGATGCTTATAAGCATTGGAGTCACGCTGGCCAGCTGATGACAGAATAGGGCCCTCGGCAATCCCCTTTCTGCTGTCGCCAAATGGTATCACAGAGCAATACTGTTAGCAGCTGTTTTCCTCCACATGAGACATTTGCCATTTTGCTCTAATTTGTACAGTTTAACTCCTATACTGGGAGCCATTACAGTATTTCATTAGCACTATTCCTTAGCCACCACGAGCAGCCGCAGCAGCTAACACCAAACAGTCCTATTTATTGTTTGGTTAAGTCTTTATCCCATAAACATTAAACCTATTAGGATATCATAGAGGAAACAGGCTTAACCACGACTGAACATTAATACACACAATTAGTAGCCACAACATAAACCTTTACATTTAAATAAATGCAAACGTGTTTGTTTAAGCAAATGTTATTCAGGCAAAATACCACTGCAAGTGATTTTATTTCAGGAAAGTATCCAAACATCTGCTTTGGAAGCACTACTGGCCTATATTAAACTTGCTGTCACTACCGTGTCCTGCTGTACCTAAACAGGCTACTGTTCTTTGCCTAGAAATACTTACGCTTTAGCCACCTTGCTTAGAAGTACCCCTACACTTTATGGCCAACAGTGCACTGGAATATATAAAAACATTTTAATGTATTATTAAATGATAAACTAAGCAAGCCTTACAAGCTCAAGAATGGCTACAACTACTGGCGTAGTTATATTACCGACAGTTCGTTGCTTAATGGAAACTTATTCCAAGATCTTGTAACGCCTGTTACTTTTGGCTCTTTCAGGATTGATGAAAATGACCTGGCTGGATACACACGACTGTTGCAAAAAAGTCTCTCTGTATGATGGGAGAGACTATCCTTTACTTGGTTACCGTTCTCTGCTGCTCTGACTTTCCTCAGTTTGAGATGGAACAGTGTGGCAGCTGCAGCCACCCTGGTAAGGACCTGCTGAAGACCAGCCCTTACCCAAACACCTGGTAAAGCTCTGTTGTTGAAGTTTCAGGGTGCCTCACAGTCTAGGCTCCTTGTCTTGCATTTAACCTCAACCAAGAGAAACAGCTATAGCTCAGACCTGACCAGGGTGTAAGTGGAGCCCTGGCAGAGAACAGAATTGGAGTTGGTTCTTCTTGGAGCAGCAGGTTTGCAGTCAGGGACCTCCCCTTGCGCTGGGATGTCATTCAAGGAAACTTCCTGGGATTGAGTGAGCCCTCACCTCTACCTTTGGTTTTGGATACTAGTGAGGGAAGATTTTCCCTTCTGTGAGTGAGAGTGCATTTTGGTTCATCTTCCTTAGGGCATTCCTTAGAGTGTAGGAATTTGTCATGCAGCCACATACTCCTGACTGACAATTCTGTGGAAGTGCCGAGTAACTTTGATTGCAATAAACCTCCATTTTTGGGTAGCTGCTGCTGTCTCTTAGGTACCCCTGCAACAAGCAGTTGAAGATGTAGAGGTGTACAGTTCCTATAAACAGGGATGTTCTTTGCAGAATGTGTGTATAACTGAAGTAGGCTTTTTCAAGCAGAAGAAGGGCACCAAGAAGGCCATGTACATTGCTCTTCACACACTGCTTATCGACTCTCTTTGCCACAGTATCACTGCAAGAAGACAAGAGTTGTGTTTTGGTATGAAGTCCTATCTTTTATGGATCAAGCCTGTAGCACTCATAGCTGCTTCAGCTGCACACATAACTCAGTAATTATTCTGCAGTGGAAATCAGAAGGGTATTTTATGGCTCATCTTAAAAGCTTGCTTATATAGGCTTGTGCTTTAAGACATCTACTGTCTGTGTAGAAATCACTTAAATTGGATCTCCAGAGCTTGACTTCAGGCTGTGAAGAAGATGTTTGGCCTGTGCTTTGGAACAAAGTTATGATTTCTTGCATAATTCTATGTGCATATGAAAAATATTTGATGCTCAGGTTCTGGAAACCATGCTTCTATAAGGAATATATTTCACTATATTGCCCAAAGCCAGGAACACTTGACATGTCACCTCAGCTTCTGGAGGTTTCCAATATTTCTGCTTTCTTCTCAGTGTGCTTGTATATAGCTTTAACATCTAATGGTGTTTTGGTTGTTCATTGTTTAATTACTCAAAGTGGAACTTAAACCAAACTGCATCTGCTCCCCAGACTCTCCTCAATGCACCTATGAGCATCTCACTATTTCAGGAAAATAGCCTTGTGCCAACACCAGCAGCGGCTCCCCAGAGCATTGCCTAGCTCTATTTACACTGGAGAGCACGTCATCAGGAAACCAGTATCAGTAGAAAACAATGGTACCATTTAGACAGCCTTCAACACGTAATGAGTTGTGTGGTTTGGATACAAACTCCATGAGCAGACGAGCCACACAGCTGTACTCCATCTTCATATAGACATCATTTGCTGAAACCTACAAGGATCCTTTTTTATTTTCCAATCAATCACAACACAAAACTACTACCAGTGATAGATAGCTGGGGCTCCCCTGCCACTAATGCTTTCAACTCTTACCTCAGTCACAGCACCAGCCACGCTATGGCCACCACTGTAGCAGGGTGTCTAAAGGACACAGTTTTTATAGCAGCTGAGTTCAGTGGAAAAAGGCAAGCACAATGTGGTGATTTTTAACATGCTTTTAATTTTCTTTTCCCAAATCACTGAGACCTAGATCTGGCTTTTCACTTTCTACAGAGGTTACAGATCTGCACATCATTCATTTGTGGAAATTCAGGATTCTTTGGGCTCTAAGGATGCTTTGGGGTCTCTTCTTAGAATATGTTTATTAAACTCTTCTGGTTGGTGATTATGATGAGAATATGTTATTTTCCCAAACTTTCTTGATTGATTACACTCATGTCTTGGATCAGGCAAGATATTTATTCCAACGGGATCTAATTATTTGCAATGTAGAAATTTATTGCTAAATTAACTGGCTCAAAATACTAGTTCTGTATATGTTTAGTCTTCGAGCTATTTATGGGCTCAACTAAGCATAAGATTCTTCATTAATGAAATTATATGGTATCCATAATATGATATTTCATGATATTATGAAATAATTGCGTATACCATTGCTCCAGATCCAGACCACAATTCCTTCCTGAAGGATACCTATAGACAGGAGATTTCTTCTCCTATGCTTAAAGAACAGCAAAGCAAACAATAAATTAAGTCTACACTTAATTTCACTATTTCCTTGCATTCTGAAGAAAGATAAGGATTTTTACATACAACTGCTCCAAACAGTGGCAGCATTTTCGGACTCTGCAAGTTGCTTGCTTCAGCAAAAACCACAAAGATCTGATTTTGCAGGTCACAATGAAAAGAAGCTGTGTACAGAAGTTCACCAAACTCTAGAGCTTATGTATGTAGGGAAGCATTATTTGAACGGTCAATCTGCCCTGATTTCCCAGCAGCATGGATGTGGCCAAAGGCAAAGCCTGCAGTCCCACACGTAAATGCCTTCTCTGGCATGGGCAACAACTTTCAAACACTTTTCCCCTTGAAAATACAGTGTCCAATTAATGGAGAAACGAGCATTGCCTGTGCCAAGTCCTCGATTCTGCCTGGGAGTTGTTTAGGAAACTCTGAGTGTAAAAATACCGCAGGGTCTGCTGTAACAATGCAACAGTGTAAACAGGCAGTTCTTTGTGTCTAAGACTGCCCTGGCACTCTTTAATTTACTGATACTGGTAATGAGCACATGCTGGTAGTAAAAGTATCTGAGATGGTATAAATTCTGAGCCATGCTTGGATGCCCAAATAGGTTCTATCCTGAAATAAGCCCAAAAGGAGGCATTTCCTGTTTAAGAACTAGAAATAGCTATTGATTAGCTGCATGTGTCACACGGGATAACTCTGTGCTTTGGATTCTGCTTGTTACAATTCTCAGCAGGGTGGATGATTAATATTTACAGATGTCAAATCAAAGTTACATTAATTTGGGTGTTAATCCTGAACAGACGAGGACCCAGATGAACCAAAGCAACCAGAACACTCCTCCTGCTTATCCAGACCCACCCCTGGACCCCGTTAACCCCACGCAGCATCTCTACTTTGCCCTCCCTTTCCTACATACAGCACTTTGCCCAGATGTTGGGTTCTTTTTCTGTTTGCAGCCCTCCCCATGAGCACACAATTGCTCTTCAGAAGCAGCAGGGAGCTGGGCTTGGCTGTTTGACATCCTTCCCACTATCTACTTCCTGCAGCTCTGGTGGTGGGATCTGCATTCAAGTCTGACTTCAGCCAGCGCTGTTCTTCATTCAGTTGCCGTAGCTACAGACTGACTCCTCAGGAGATGGTTTCTGTGAAACAGAGATTTTGGCTAAGAGCTGGAGGCAGGAAATTTCTTGTTCACTGCAGATTTTCAAGACAGGACTGGACAGGGTGCTCAGTAATCTCATGTGGGCTTCCCTGTCCATGACAAGTTGGACCAGATGATCTTTGGAGGTGCCTTCTGGTGCATGGGCTGGTCTGTGATTACAGTTTGTAAAGCTGACAGTCTGTTCACTTTTGGGATTTCATTCCTATTCTTTCAATCTCTTACGTTTTTTCTTTACAAGCCACTGTTCTGCTGGGAGATTTCCACAGAAGATTTTTAAACTAGACTCTTCGAGAAGAAGTGCTTTAGCTATGGCAGTGAAAGGTTTGCGAACACAGTTTCCTTCCTTACAGTGCTCAAAATCATGGAGGAACTCCACAATTACGTATAATTTTTAATCCTTCCAACTCCAAAGTTCCTGTGGTCCTCGAAGGAATCAGCAGTATTTAAATAACTGCGTTTACTGACACATGGCAAAGTTAGTTAGAAAATCTGTAGAACGGGGGCTATTGCCTTTCATTACTCTACTGCAGACAAGGTTCTTGTCAACTTCATTAATTCTAAAAAACCACCAGAACAAAATACACGATGCATGGATGTAGCCACTAGATGGGAGGCGAGAGCTGATCAGGAGCTAAGAGCAGCAACCGCGGGGGCACTCATCAGCTGCCACCACCAGCTGTGACCCACCACTCTGGGACCACTTTTATAACTGTGTACAGGCAGGTTATTCACTGAACTGGAAATGAATTGTTAGTGGTGGTGGTGAATCATCGACGGAACAGTACATTTTAAAAATAATCATGTTAATTCTCTGCCTCTGAATGGCTTTGCTCCGCTTTCATCTGCAGTGCTGATGGAAAGGAACATCTTTCATGTTATCCCATCTATATGAGGTCTATTAAAAAAAGCTGCCACAGGCTTTTATAGGGTGGTTGTGGTATTAGCCTAAGTGTTATTAGGGTGGAATTCAAGTCCTCACAATGGCACAGATTTTCCCTGTAGCTTCAGGCAAGCTTTTTTTCCCCCCCTCTGTATTTCAGTTCTTCCTCAGCTTCTTCTTTCTTTTCCTATTTAAGTGGCATATAATGAAACTTCCTTTCTTCCTCCCTTAGTGGAGAGTAATGTGCTATCATGATATTGTACAAAATAGAAATGCCTTTGAGCAATCGATGGGTATATTTTTTAACAAGAAAAAGTCGGAACTGTCCACAGTCCTGTGTGGTCCCTTACCTCTAACTTTAGCCAGAGTAACACAAATTTGGCTAGCCTGTTGCCTAAAACTATTTCTAAAAGCTGATCAAAGTATAAAGATGAAGAAATGGAACATACTCAGCCAAATGAGGTGTGGGTCAAGTAACCAGTGGACTAAGCTGGTCACGTAAGATTAACAGATGAATGAAATAAGAAAAAGGTGGTTTAATTCAAACCGCTCTGCTGAAGTCATTAATACAGCAATACAGACACAAGTATCATTTGACACCTCTGTCAAATTACCTTTATAGCATCCTAGTAGGACCTTGCTTTCACATCGCCATCTTGGGAGTAATGCCAACCTCACTGAGACACACAGATCCTCATCCCCACCTTTGCCAGCTTTGGCAACGTCTGCATATTTGATCTAGAGTGTATTTAGCCTTTTTGTTCCCCTCTTACCTTTTCCTATCTTTAAAAAAAAAAAAATCAATATTATTTTTAATTTTCAGTGTGGAACGTGTTCAGCAACTTTGCTGGCAGACTGGGCATGGAGCAGCTAGCTGAATCACATTAACATAAATGTTCTTCAGTAAAAAAGGTACAAATAAGAGCACCAAGATGAGAACATCGAGGTCCATCTGACTGCCTGTGCTCAAGGGCAAATTTGACAAGGCCACACCAAGGGCTTTGCCCTGTGGCTTGGGCTCAGGGTCTTGCCCTTGGGGTTTGCTGATCTTGACCTGTTGATTTGCTCAGTGTGCTCTGCTTTTCTGACAGGTGGTGTTGCAGGCAGGCATTTCCCTGTCCTTCACCATCCCCCCATGGCTTCTGCCTTGCCTGTCCTCAAGCAGAATGTGCTGCTACTCCTTGATACTGTATTTTCCATTCTTGCTGCTTCCTTTTGAAAATAGGACAACAACATTAGCAACTTCAGATCACCTCAATTACATTGTCTTTAATCTTCTCCCTGTGATAAAAGTTTCACTAGTGATTCGTGTCGTTATGGAACAATAAAAGATTGGGAAATATATGGGGAAGATGACTAACCAACTCTGTGGTCAGAGCATTCCTTTACAGATCCAGGAACCATCGCACACGCTTTGAGAACCAGCTACAACTTTGCTGATGACTGCACAGAGTCATGAACGCAGGTTTCGAACAAGAGCTCACTAAAAAAGCATTCTTTCACAGTAAGGAGGAGGATGTCTACCTTCCTCCCTCAACCACTGGAGGGGCCCCACGAAGGCAAAGGGAAGAAAGGAATGGGCGCCCAGAGCACTACGCCTGTTCTCCGAAATGATTAGCTTAAGCCAACCTTTTCTTAGAACTAGTACTGAATATGTATTAGCAGAGGAAATAAAGAGTAGAGGCTTGTGACTTTTGGGGCATGACCACGTGGAGCTGGGTCTCTCCTGGGTGCCCAGTGCTGTATAATTGCTTATTTTTTGCACCCAATTAAATTTTGTATTGATAAAGGATTCTAGTTGTGATCATTTATCACATCCTTATCAAGTGCTACGTGGATGACAGTTGAATGTGAATTGTTTCCATAAAGTCCATTTCTAACAAGAGAAAGACATTACATCATACTGTTAAAATGAAAACTTCATTCCCTGCAATACCTGTGAAGGCTAAGGCAGCCACTTCTGTTACATGAACCACTGTGCTGCCAACATGGGCATTAACCCATCTTTAAAAGCCTTTTGTGTCCTCAGTACTAAGTTTTAAAGTCTTCCTGGAGGAGGTGCACTCTTTTACTAGACATGAAGACAGCCCTTCCTCTCATCTTCTAGGCTCTTAAAAAACAAGGGGAACATTTGTCCAGGAATACTTTGTTCAGGCTAATTTCTTAGCCCAGCAATGTCTGGTCTCCTCTGTTCTGCCTCTGTTCTCCTATATTAATAGACTTGTATTAGGAAATACTTCTGGTAGTGGCAAACTACTGCATACCTAGAATTCAGATGGACCTGGCCGAATTGTTTGTCTCCTCTCCATTCCCCAAGAAGCAATCAATAGACTTTCTTCCAGGAGCCTCAGGCTGCTTCTTTGCCCTGGATTATTCTTTAAGAACAAAACTTGCACTGAATAGAGGAACAATTTACACAACACTTTCATTTGTGAAATGCTATTGAACTGCTGGTAATTACAGTGCTGTAGTGTACATAGGGAAAGCTGACCCAGATTGGATGATCTGAACAGAAACCACATCCATATGTTTTTTTAAAGGCTCCCACTGCTGTGCTACCAGAACCAGCAGCTGATAATGCCAGCAGGTGGTATTTTTATTTTCATACCTTATTAATTTGTCTGAACAGGCCAAGGTAAAAATAACTCTGCCCTATTTTCACCAGTGGTTATCATTGAACCTGGTGGTATTGAAAAAAGTCATTACAGACCCTTTTGCTGGGAGTTGCATAGAGAACTGAACTGAAGAGATTCTGACCTCTGTTGCTGCGTCCATTTGCTACACCAGAGATGGTTAACCCATAACTCCTGGTATGATTTACAACATTTGTTTACACATAAAGGATCATCTTGCAGAGCAAACACCTCATTTCTCTCTCCACCTTGCCCATACTGGTCACATGCCAGCTACAGAAAAAACTGCCACTTCTAGGCTCCTTCAGGATCCACCTGCTTGCTGACCCCCTCTTCAATGCACCAATATCAATGAATAAAATATATACCAGTGAAGAAAATGGGGCAGCATTTTTCTTCTGAGCATGAAGCAAGAAAAAGTGACAGAACTAGCAGAAAACAACCCATACTGTTGAAGTCCATCATCCTCCAAATGGAATGGGCACATCCAATTTGTTGGGAATGGTCCATGTGCAAGCTGTGCCTGGGAAAGTGTAAGCTCGGCTTAGAATGATGCCGGGTTTTTATTAGAATTTAATACTGGTCATCACAGAACAGTGGCTGTACCCAGCATCTAGTAAGTATATTAACGGCATAGGCACAATCCAGATTATATAATGGGGCATGTAGCCCATTCACAAACCAGGACTGGCATGTTTGTACCAGGCTACTGCCTTTCAAATTGTAAAGTCACAGATCTTCCTTGTTTATCAACAAGGAAGTTGATAAACAGTCTCCACCAACATTTTTCTGTTTCAAACATAAAACAGGAGACAGAAATTGGTGGATGTCCTAAGACACGTATTTTTTAGTTTCAGACCATGCAATCCTTTAACGCAAACCAGGCAGAGACCTTACTGGAAGCAGCAACGGCATCCACCAAGAAGCTGCTCTTTCTCACTTCAGTCACAGAATCACAGAATTACAGAACATTAGGATTGGAAGGGACTTCAAAAGATCATCTAGTCAAATCCTCCTGCCAAAGCAGGATCACCTAGATGCAGTCACATAGGAACATATCCAGGCGGGTTTTAAATATCTCCAGTCCCTCTTGGAAGTCCCACCTTTGTGTAACTGGTAAATATTTGGTTGTTTTGCTTCTGACATGGAGCTTATCTAAGGAATTATGAAAAGAGTTAGAACATAAAAGAGATGAAGACAGTAGTGTCAATTTTATTTTACATCACAGAATCACAGAACATTAGGGATTGCAAGGGACCTTGAAAGATCATCTAGTCCAATCCCCCTGACACAGCAGGATCACCTAGATCCAGTCACCCAGGAACATGTCCAGGCAGGTTTTAAATATCTCCAGAGAAGTAGACTCCACAACACCCCTGGGCAGCCCCTTCCAGTGCTCTGTCACCCTCACTGTGAAGAAGTTCCTTCTCATATTGATGTGGAACTGCCTATGTTCCAGCTTACACCCACTGCCCCTTGTCCTGTCATTAGATGACACTGAGCAGAGCTTGGCTCCATCCTCCTGACACTCACCCTTCACATATTTTTAAACATTAATGAGGTCATCTCTCAGTCTCTGTTTCTCCAAGCTAAAAAGACCCAGCTCCCTCAGCCTTTCCTCATAAGAGAGCTGTTCTACTCCCTTCAATACTTGACTGTAACCATAAATCAGTACCAGCATTGCTTGAGTCAGGTTTCCGTTCAGAAGTCCAGAGCTAAGTGTAATATCAGGCATTAAATGAATGAAATTATTCACCTCAGTCTAAACACAGCACTTATAAAAGATGGATATGCTCATTATTTTGAATTTTTTTTGCAAATAAAAGAATAGAATGAATTTGTACGTAGAGGAGGAGGTGTTCACTGTATTGATATTGAATAAGTAAATGTCATTGAAGGTGAGTGCACCAGAAGTGGAAAACGGTTGTTAGTGCATCCCTTTGTTTTGCTAAACATTGTGTTAATTGGGTTTGAGATACATAGTCTTATGAGATACATAGTCTATGTTCAAAAACAAACATTGCAGTCCACAAAGAATGAGATCTTTAGGGAGAAAAAATGTTTTAGTCAGATAAATTAAGTTCTGTTTCTAATTACAGAGAAACAGCATTTCTATGAATGGAAGGCACTACTTCATTGCGTTTACAATCAGAGCAGAAGCGAAGGCTGCTCATTTGTGACACTGACATTTCAGGAATCAAATGGGCTGCATATAAAATGAAAAGCAGGGGAATTTTCTACTGCCATCCTTTCCCCTCTCCTCTACTCTGGTGCCAGATGACTGGATGCCGGATGTCCACCTATCTGCTCTTTTCAGTCCTCTCCTTCAAGAATGGACTGCTTCAGTGTGGGTCTCTCACACTGGAACCATTTCTTATATACCTGAGACACTGTACTCATTTTGGCTGGGATGAAATTAATTTTCTCACCCATGCTGGAGTAGTCTGTTTGAAGTAAAATCGAATGATCACAACCCCTACTTCATGAGGCATGAGGAGGAAGAAAAAGGAGGAGGAGGAGGTAGAGAAATTAAGAGTGAAGTTGAGCCCAGGAAGAAGAGAGGGATGGGGGAAAGGTCACTTAGATATGTTCTTATTTCTCACATTAATCTGCTGTTTAATTGGCAATAAATTAATTTCCCTAACTCAAGACTGTTTTGCCCATGATGGTAACCAGTGAGTGACATCTCTGTCTTTACCTTAACTCATGAATCTTCTGTTGTATTTTCTGTCCCCTGTCCATTTAAGTAGGGGATGTGATAGTAGGTTTGTGGACATCCCAGTATCCAGCCACAGTTAACTCACCATAGTGGGCTTAGCATGTGAAACAGAACAGCTTGAAAAAGGAGCACAATCTGAATCCCTACTTGGGCAGAGCCGAATATATTACGCAGGCAGCAACAGGCCACCACATTGTCTCTATACAGACAGTGCAGGTGATTGATTTTCACTCTGTTTAGTAGGATGGCTTCTGTGGAGGGACAGCTTCTAAATGCTTCCTGAGTACGAGCGTCTGACCTGAATTTCTAAGATAAATGCCAAGTGGTAGATTTCTTAGTTTTTATAGAACACTAAATAAAGTTAAGAGCAGAGGAAGGAGAGCTGGTTTACCATGTTCACTGAGCAAATCAGTGCTACTGCAGGTACTTGAACATTTCAGAATAATAAACTGATCCTGGGAAAATCCTACAGATGTACATACTCCAGTGATTAGTTTTCTGATGATGACAGATTTCCTATCATCTGCTACTTTCTGGCTCTTTCCAGGGTGTGCTATTTTTTATTGTTTTATTTGATTTGGTTCTTTGTCAGAAGGAAATGGAAACTATCTATGCAGCTAGCTATCTATTCTAAAATTCTTGTAATTAAAATTTCCAAAGCTTTAGAAAGTATTTTGGGTATCACCTTTTAATCACCAACTGGCTATAATCTCACAGTGTCCTACAGCTACTTTTACTTCAGGAAGCTCAACAAGGCAAGTTTTCTTTCTTTCCTTCACATTCTTCTTTGAATACTGCTCATAGGAATACAAGCACTATGAAAGCCTTGCAGCTAGTGGAGGGAGAATCCCCCAAGATGCATGAAAGGAGTTCCTGCAGTGCATGGTGTGATGCAGATTTTCAGTTGCTCTGAGGTGCAGTTCCCTGGAGGTTTTTCATAAATGAGAGCAGAGTCAGGGAGTAGTGCTTTATGTCATTAGCTGTACTAGTTCCCACAGCTGACGTGAATCACAGCAGTGGGAGGGTGAGTGAGAGCTACCTTAGGGCTCTGCTGGTGAGCTGTGTATTTCTGTGATATCACAGCTGTAGGCATCAAAAGAGACCTGGGCTGACGTATGTAGCTATGAAAACTATGAAGGGTAGAATTAAATTTTACAATGAGGGCTTACATCATCACAATTAATTTCCCTTCTTCACCTACTTTCAGTTCTTAGGCATAACTAAATAATCTTGAAACATTGTACGAGGACATGAGGGCTGCTTGAAGGTGCGAAGCTGGTGAAATAGTGGTGGGGGACTGTGGAAATGGCATAGGATGGACATTGTGCTTTCTTGTCCACAGTGCTTTTGGAAGCTGACTTGAAGAGGACTTTTACCTCAGAGTGCGTAGACATAGTCTCAAAGAAATCTGCTAACAGGCCTAGGAAAGGACCACAGAATAAGACCTCCCTGGTCCTCCTTTATTACTGAATACTCCTGTACAAGACACAACTGACCATAAATTCAGACAGATGTCAGGACCTGAAGTGTCTCTGAACATGTGTGCAGCTTTAGACATCTAGCACAAAGGTAGGTCCATGCAGATTCTTAGAATAAATGAAATGTTGCATTTCTAGGGCATTCTCAGAACTCAAGCACTGTTTTTCAGACGGTAGCAGTAGTGAAATTAGCAGGGTAAGATGGAAAAGCGTAAGATGCCAAAATTATCATATGAACTCCTTCAGTGCAACTTGGTTTGTCATGCACTGCACCGATTTAAAATGTAAATATTTAAGATAACTTATATAAAACCAGGCAAAGATCTGAACATTCATGGTATTTTCCCAAGCACTACCCTGCTGAAGGGTTGCTATATTTTGAACTGTACTGAAAGAAGTTGACACTGGCAGCCCACCAAATTAAACAAAAGTGAACCTTGATGTTGGCGACACTTGACTGCTAAGTTCCAGTGTATAGAGACCTATATGCAAGTATAGATCTTTTATTTCCATCATGTGACAGTACAAATATTTTACTTTATCCATGTGATGATTCCTGCTGAGAAAAATCCTGTTGGCTTTGTCAAACGTTTCTGACATTAGGGCTGTGCTGGTAATTTCAATTTGAAGTATGGACCACCAACAGCTGCATCAGCTTCTGTAACCATATTTATTCTTCATCTAGGATCAAGAATCAGCACACATTAGGCTTTTATTGCCATTTTGTTATGCAACAGCTATGCTTTACACATTCAGTGTGGACTGTATAACACTTCTGTTTTATCACAGAAGTGGTCCTCTTGCACACACCCTGTTAACAACCGTGGGCACAAGAGCATGCTGGTGGCCACCAAGCCAGAAAACAGCTTGGCAAACAAAGACCTGGGGTCCTGGTAGACAGTGAGCTGAATATGAGCCAGACATGGGCCTTTGATACAGAGAAGACCAATAGTATCCTGTTCTACACTAAGACAAAGTGTTTGCACCATGTCAAGGGAGGTGATCAGTCCTCTGCTCAGCAGTGGTGTGGCAACACCTGGAATACTGTATCTAGCTTTAGGCTCCCCAGTACAAGAGACCAATTGATGTGCTGGAGACAGTCCAGTGAAGTGCCACAGGATGATCAGCACAATGGAGCAACCCTCCTGTGAGAAAATGCTGATAGGTAGGAGTGTTCAGTCTGGCAGCCTTGCGAACAGAAGGCTTAGGGAGGATCTTGCCAACAGGTATAGATATGTGAAGGGAGGGTGCAAAAAGGACAGATCAAGGTTCTTTACAGTGGTGCACAAATTGAAACACAAGATTTGTCATGACAAAGAAAGGCAGGCTATTCCATCAAAGTCATAGCAAGAAACCATGTAGCAAGAAAGTATTATCAAGCAGTCTCTGATCCAGCACACACCACACAAACTCCTTTCAAAACCCCCCAGTGTCTCTCTGTCTATCAGCATCACTATTTTTTAAAGAAGGAAGAACATTTTCCTCCCCTGGAAATGGGCCAATACAGACCAGAACACTGAACCTAACGACTGTGCATGAAAGGAAGCTCATGACTATTAGCAAAGAATTTGAAAGACATAAGGATTTAATGAACAATACCATGCCATTGATGAAATGACAAGTTACTGCTTTTTGACACACAGATTAGCAAGATGATATTGATCAGTGTACCGTTACCTTTTAGCTTCGTGGCTTCTGTCTCGAGTAAACTTAAGTAGTTAAGTGCTTAGCAACGCTTGCGGTAACATTGTGCAAAACCAGAGAACTGTTCTACCCTGACTGAAAGAAACTGGTCCTGTGGTTTGAGTAAGTGCCAAGAGAGAGGAGTTCAGAAGTTCACCACGAGGAAGACTTCTTACTTCATCTCTTACTTCATCACAAGATGGCGACAGGACCCCTGCAGAGCAACCACCATGACCAACTGCGCAAGCTCAGAGGGGAGGAGAGCTAATTAACATGAGAAGTGGGGACAGTCATGAATATGTAATAAGCTGATGTAACAACCTATGAATATGGTATGGAACTCTCTATATAAGCCTGTAAGCAGAAGCCTGGGGTGTGCACATTTGGAGATGAGAGTCCCTGTGCACCCGTCGGTGAATAAATTACCTCCTCGAAAACTCTACATAAAGGTTCTTGAGTTCATTCCGCACATCAGTATTCAGGATCTAGTATGAGGATGCTGTATTCATATTCAAGGTTCATTCAAGCATATTTCAAAATATGCTCTTAAACTAGTGAAACAAGTCTTGGAGAAATGCCAATCATTTGCCCATCAGGCAGGATTATAGTCTACAAGCAGATGGGTAGCAACATAATTGAGGTCTACCAATGGCTCCATAAAACATCAAAGAAAGTAATCACCTTGTAGTTTAGTACCTGAGTGAAAGTAAAAATACAAGCTGTTAGAGAAAGCAGAAGTAAGAAACAATCAAATGTTTGCAGAGGATTTCTAAATCCAAGCTATTTCATATTTTCACTAGCTGCATTTCTGTGATCTTAATCTGGTTGTTGGTGGAGCTGTTAAATTGTATTTTATCTGCAAGACTGCACAGAGAAAACGCTGTTTTCCTGTGGAATCCACAAAAAGTGAAAAACCAGTTTCAGAAAGCAAGTAATTGGATATAAAATGATCAGTTACAGTCAACACTTTGTATTAGTAACTCTTACTCGAATAGCTGAACCATCATTAAGTATGATTCTCACAAATGCACTTTTTGAATCCTTTCATGTTTCACAGGGAAAATAATTTGAACTTGTTGATACTGATTTGCTTTCAGGAAGCCAAAATGCAAACTGCAAACCACTGACAAGCAGAACTGCCAAGCCTTGCTTAACTTTTCCCACCTTTAAGTCTTCTGTTATTAATTACGGCTTAATGCTTGCAGTACTCTTCCCCAAGCTGGAAACCACAGTCTTAGGAAGTTGGCAGATGTTGGCAGGGCTTCGTAGACCTGGGGCTGCAGCAGACCCAAGGAACAATGCCAGTTCTCATGTCAGCCTGCACTGACCTAAAGGCAGCTGCTCCTGTAAGGCTCTGAAGGAAAATAACCCAAAGGATACAAGTTAATTTGCTTGCACTTGAAAGGCAAACACGCATTACTTCACAGCTGCACGAGCTGTGGAACGTGGCCAGTAGTCAGGCCCCGACGCTTTTGCTCCAGGGTCCATCATGAGGGGAGGAGGTCGGAACTCCCACATGTCATCGCAGGGCAGCCATCCCAGCCACTGAAGCACAGCCGGGCCCAGAGCGAAGCTCTGCGGAAAGGTGGGCCGGACGCCCTGACGGAGAAACTCCTCCACACTGAGGAGAAGCTTCACAGATGGGATGAACCTCCGCAATGGAACCCCTGTGAGGCTGGTTGGCCAAGGCAGGCCAGCGTGTGGAGGGCTCGTGCGTTCTGAACGGCAGGCGATGATCAGGGCACAGAGAAGCGCACAGAACACAAGTCAGGCGACTCCGACGGCCCCAGCCCGCTGGCCACATCACCCCGGGCTGAAGCAGCAGCAATTCCCCCTCCCCGCCTCCAATCCACTGCCGTTCCCGTCTTTCCCGCCGCTCCCGCTGGTCCGCTCCCGCGGGGCGCACGCGCAGCACCTGCCCACCCCGGCCGGCTCCACAGCGCGGAAGGGCGAGTGGAGAGCGGCGGGACATGGACGGCGCCGGTGGAGAGGAGTTGGGTGAGGCCAGTCCCACAGCTCCGCGGGGCAGGCGGCCTGGGGACACCGGGGTAGCGGCGCAGCCCGGGGCGGAAAGCGGGGTGGGTTGTGAGCGTGAGGAGTGGTTGCAGGGCTTCCCCCCTCTCCCCTGCGGGTGGATGGTTCGGCCCACGGGGGCTGCGTTGCGGAGCGTCGAGGCGGGCGGGAGGAACCATCCCTGCGCGGGGAGGAGATGGGGTGTGTTGTTGTGCTGCTGATTGTCGTCGGCGTCGGTCCCGGCCATGCCCGAGGCCTTTCAGAGAGCGATCCGACTGAGGCCTCTCCACAACGGGGCGGGCGGGGCGAGTGGGCATGTTTTAATCTGCGATGAAAGGGCGATGGCTTGTCTGCGGTGGATGGTGGTGGGGTTTTTGCTGGGGGTTTGTGGAGTGTATTAGCCGTATTTATTGCAGATTACGGTTCGAACTTTAAAATCTTAATGATGGGAGGGCACCTTTTTGTTCACCTCGTAGTCTTTCTATCCAGATGTAGATATGAGCAAAATTATGACAGATTGAGTGACAGTGCAGTGGTCTGGGCTAGGCTGACACCTGCAGTGCTGGGTTCAGTTTTGGGCGCCTCAGTACAAGAGAGGCACTGAGGTGCTGCATCAGGTCGAGAGAAGGGCAGTCAGGTTGGTGAAGGGTCTGGAGAACAAGCCTTAGAGGAGCAGCTGAGGGAGCTGGGGCTGGTTAGCCTGAAGAGAAGGAGACTTGTTGCTGTCTACAACTACATGAAAGGTGGGCGTTGGTCTCTTCTCACGAGTAACAAGTGACAGGGCAAGAGGAAATGGTCTCAGGTTGTGCCGAGGGAAGCTTAGGTTAGAAATTAGGAAAAACTTTTTTTATTGAAAGGATCATCAGGCCTTGGAACAGGCTGCCCAGGGAGGTGCCCAGGAAGGTGCCCAGGGTGGTCCCTGGATGTGTATAAATGCATAGATCTGGAGCTTAGGGACATGGTTTGTCAGTGGGCTTGGGACAGTTAGGTTAATGGTTGGATCTGATGATCTTAAAGATCTTTTCCAACCTGAATGATTCTGTGATTCAGTGACTTGAAGGTCTTAATCTCAAAGCGAAGTTCTACTGCAATATCAAGGATTCGTCCTGTCAGGTGGTAATGATATTACCACCAGGTAGTAATGAAGCCTCATATTTAATTGTCCTGAGGTTGGTCCATCTTGCAACATCAGAGATTGCCACCTCTGGAGCAAAGGTGGCAGGAAGAAATTTTAGCTTCTTTTTTTTAATTGGCTGAGTTCCGCAGGTCTGACAGTTCTCTGTTAGAAAGCTTAGAATCAGACTTTTTTATGGGTTTAACCGTTTTGAAATATTCAGATCAACACCTGGCAAGGTCCCATTGAATATGTAATAAAACCTAAATTCTTAACCAGTGTATCATCACTGATAAGTGTGTAGAAACATGTGCTTTGCCTAGACAGGACAGTGAATTACTTAAGATTAACATCTCTTCGAAAAAACGATGGATTCTGAGTTGGGGTAAAAGTGCTGCTCTGAAACTGCATAATAGACTATAGAGACCTGTGTATGTTTTGGTTTAATAATTCGTATGTCTTATTTTACGAAGCCTTCTGGATTTGACAGATGTGCAAAAATAAACAGTTCTTCTTGCATCCTGGGTGGTATTATTGACTTTCAGGATTTCTTAGAAATAGCAGTTTAGAGATTAACAAATTCTACCATAAAGCTGAGAAATTTACTTTGTTAAGTTACAGTCTGTAATAAAGATAAATAATGTCTGAAAGATATATTTTTCCAAAGGAAAATTGAATTATTCAAATAACTGGACCAAGCACAGGTTTAAGAGTCTTGAAAAATGAACACTTCAAAAGCTCATTCTAGCATTTACTGTTTTGGAAAATGTAATTTTTAGTATTTAATAGGAATTTTTAAACCAGGTGAGTTTTTCCTTTGTAATTTCTGTTCCGGAAAATACATTTTCATTTGAGTGTCTCTTGTATTTAGTAGGGGTGCAGTAGTGGAAACTAAAAAGCAAGCTGGCTTGTGTGGGGTTGAATGGGATTATCAGTTAGCTCTTCCTTGGACTACAAGGATCTACAAATTTTTCCAGTCTTGACAAGTTTCACTTAGTGCTGCCATTCATAGTCACTCTGTGTTGATCCCTAATTTCTTTGGCGGTTATAGAAGCATGTGACTGAGTAATGTGGCAGATCTTGCCAGATTTATGTGTCTGGTGGACCATGCTGTGCTTCACCCTTAAATGCTTTCTGGAGAAACACTGGGAAGGTTATTTATAGGCTGAAGTTTGGGGAATAGAGAAGCAGGTATTTGTTTTTGTGGTTCATGGAGTAACATGCAAGTTATACAGGAGAGCTGCTTACTGAGTCAGCTGCAGATTCTGAAAATAATTGTTAACAAAGTTTTCTTTGTAATTGAGAGCCCTGGTTCATAACACTGAATTGAAAAGCTTTGCTATTCAGAGATTTGATCACTAATCTTGTCCCATAAGAGCAGCCACAGGCTTGGTTAGGTGACAGAGGTTCTGGGCATCCTGTCTGGATCATGAATATGGCATTCTATAGCCACCGAGAAAATGTTGACAGAAAAACCACATTTTAGGCTGGAGTGAATAATTTCAGTATGTGGTTCTGATTTTCTCTCTTGTACCACGATCAAAACAGCAGCTTATTAAACTGAGTCTTTATCCCTCTTATAGACGCTCTGGGTCACCCTGTATTAAGTGTGTATGCAGGACCATTTCTGTGACTGTGAATCTTCTGCTCTTTCTGGTCCAGTCTGTACATGTTCCTGTGTAGAAACTCACTTAGCAGTGAAGTATCTGCAAGCTCTCTTTGTCTGCTGCTTTTTGCCATATATTTAACAGAAATGTGACATGTGGTAACAGACATGTAGTACTTTAAGATCTGTGTGTTCTTTTTCCTCAAAGCAAATAAAGCCAGCTGATGTAAGCAATGATAAGCTGTATTCTGTATGTTTTTATTCTTATATGTCAAATTCACTTGTTTCTGTTCGATGATGCTGACTTCAAAACCCTCAAGGAAAAATAAAACATCATATTGCTAATTTGGGAAAGAGTTTTTACACAGCAGTTTGTCTGGGAGGGTGACCTTTGTCAGTGGAATGATGAAAGGTTGTATTTGGCTTAGTTTTTAACATCGCCTTAGCCTTTAACTTGCCATGCAGCCCTAGCCAACTGCTTTATCCTTTTGTTGCTGTTTCTCCCATAAAATGAAAATGATGGAGATTAGTTTTGCCCCTTGTGGTTCTTAAGAGGTTCGGTTAATTTTGGAAGTGTTAATTGCTTGAGCATGTAGAAAAATTAACTGATGTTCTTGGTGAAAATAGATTTCTTTGCAGAGCTTTTGAACCAAAGGATCACTGGAGTGTGCTATATAAAAGCTTTAGAAATAAGTAGCTTTAGTAACAGTTTAAAGGTTTCTTTATCAGTATGTCCATAAATGTTAGCAAGATGCTGGCAGATTCTCAGGGATAGAACAATACACTGGAAGATACAAAACTGGCAATACTGGTCAATCGAAATACTACAAACTTAACCTTACTATGTAACTCAAGGTTCACTAGTGACTGAAATTGTTCAGAGTTGCGTGTGCTGTGTTGACATTTACACATGATTACAGTGCAGCATGCACCTGTAATGAATCAGTAATTTATCTCTCCAGTGGCTTAAGTAACTGGTTTAACATTGCAGTGGCTATAATGTGAGAAGCTGAAATGCACTTTGTATTGCCTTGCTTGCCAGTAGTGGTATTTGCAGAGGTTTTTGGCATCCTGCTTTCATGGATGTTTATAGAAGAAAGCAGAAACAATGGCAAAGAGTAACTGTTAAAAACAGCATTTGATATGAAATGAGCTTTGTTATGGTAAGAGGAAATAAGAATTTCATATTAGCTGAGGGAAACACAAGGCTGTCACTTTGGCTAAGTAGAAACAGAAGGGTGAGTAGAAGTGAATTTCATCATTTTAGTTGTGCTGAATAAATACTGCAAAATTTTCAATGAGTCTTGTGCCTAAGCACTGGGTTAGGTCATTAATAGCATACAATTTTTGGATGTGGTCTAGGCAGCTTGATGGAGCTTGGACCTAAGGTAGGCTGATGTGTTACTCTGCACCATGTAGTTTGTAAGACAGAGAGCAGCCACCTTTGCCTCTGATTCATTTAAGGCATGCATATGGTGTTCTTGTAGCTGGAGTTTGAGACTGCATTTAAACTGCACTTACTGGACCTTTCTAGGAAGGAATCAAAGTGAATGTACATGCTCTGTGTCAATTTTCTGACTGCAGATTTTGCAGAACAGTTAATTTCAAGCTAGGTCAGAGAATGCGAAGCACCTGCTCTTGCACTTTCTGAGTTCATGTCTCCTTTACTGGGCAGAGAAAGCTCAAGATTCCTTGACTGATGTGTCATAGACCACAAATTTGGATCCATTACATTTTAGAAGTTACACAGGTCAAGATGCCACTGAGTATGGACTATGCAGTTGCAGCATAGCCACAGTATTCCAACAGCAGAGATCTACTATCAAACAAAACCCCATGGTTAGAAAGTTGCATGATCCAAACCTTGTATTATTGTTAACCAGTACTGTTATTGTTAATGGTTTCACAGGTTTTAGGTGAAAGGTATACATCACTTAGGGAATAAAGGAGGAATGCTGAAGAAAAGAGGCAATTAAAAGAAAACTTATTTGGCCAGAATAGCAATGAAGTGTCATTGCTGGAGAACTTTATATAGTGCACTATTTCAGGTAAACCTGTTTACATGTAGTTATGCAAGATGAGTTGGTCCTCATTGCTGTTACCTGTGTTTTACAACTCTTTTAATGTAGTTTATTCTTAAATGAGTTCTTACGTTCAGACTTACTATGGCCTGTATACCTGAAGGACATATAACTTTATTTGTGGTATATAGGATAGCGTATTTAACAATAATCCTATTTAATAATCATATTCTTCTCTGTTGTTGTTGTCTGTATTAAATTTGTTGCTTTGAATCTTGTTTTTTAAAATAAGACAAATAAATGTTAAATTCTTCTTTTCTGGGAAAGAAAGCCAGTCATAGAAGATGAGCAATGAAGCCCCTTGCAGTGCTCTAGTTGTGTGGTTGTGACTAGTAACCATCCCAGAGAAAAGCTGATGACAGTGGTCTTAAAGCCTTGAAAGTCCTGGTTATAAATTTGAGATGAATTAGATGTATTTTTTGTATTTTAATAACTATCAGTTTGAAGAGCATTTTAGAAATATGGCGGTGTGGTAAGCTTATAGAGCAATTAAATCAATTACATAATGCAAATTCGGTGTAAGGAGGGTTGGCAAAGATTGTAAATGCAAAACAAACTTCTGTACGTGTTTCTTTTCAATTGAATGCAGCTTTTAGAAGTTTTTTTTTTAGTGGGACACTGGAGAAAAACACTTTCTTTCTCTGTGGTCAGATCGATGTCTTCCCTTCTCTCTGGAACAGACAGTGTCATGTTCTTCACATGAGGAAATCCCTTGTAAAAACACTGTTTCGACAGTTACTGGCTTGACTGAGGCAACATGAATGTTCTCTGGCTTCTTCTGCTTTTATGCATTTGACAGAAGCACATTTAAGAAATAACTAAGATCATTTGGAAAGGGTTATCAAACATTGCAACAGGCTGCCCAGGACAGTGGTAGAGTCACCATCCCTGGCAGTATTTAAAAAGATGTGTGGACCTGGTGCTTAGGGACTTGGTTTAGTGGTGACCTAGCAGTGCTGAGTCAAAGGCTGGACTTGATGATCTCAGAATCTCTTCCAACCAAAGATATTCTGTGATTCTTTTAGCTTTTATTGACATTTGCTCCTTTTGAGTAGGAGGTTCTATGCTCTTGGGACTCAGGTTTTGTATGAAATGTGTTGCCTTGTACATTAAGCACCTTTATAAATAAAATGTGTTGTGGTTTTCAAAGTAAATATGTTTTTATGATAAATTGCTTTTCTGTCATTATCGGTGATAGCTCACAGCTTTCAGCTGGAAAGGCAATAGGGTGTGAAATGGGGGTGTCCTATTGCATGACTGGGAAAAGAGATACTGAAAAATATGCAGCTTAAACCTCTCCAGGACTTGGAAATAAATATACAAACCACCATAAAAATGTATTTAGGTGTCATTTTTTTCCCTGAAAGAATATCAGGTACTTTACTCAAGTAGCTTAAATTCAAAAATGGGGGCTGTATAAATTCACTGTTACCCTCTGTAAGTGTAGAAGACGTTGTGATGAAGAGGGAGCACAACTGTGCTTGAAGCTCTCTAAAGTTGGTGTAAGAAAATATGCTAAGAGCACAATTACTGTTTCTCTCAATTGTTTCTCTCAAGTGTCAGGCAGTGTGCTGTGCTATGGTTGGGAGGACTCCTTTGTCATTTTAAAAAGGACTATTATGATGCTACTGTTCTCTTAGGAAATGGTATAAAATTGCAACTGTATGTGGTCTTCCTCTGCTCAGCGTTCATGAGACCCCCCACCTGGAGTACTCCCTCCAGCTCAGGGGTCTCCCAATCCTTGAGGTCATGGATCAGAGGAGGGCTCTGAAAGTGGTCAGAAACCTGAACAACTCTCAATTATGAGACGCTAAGAGAATTGGGTTTGTTCAGCCTGGAGGAGGGAAAGCTTCCAGGAGGCTACTGTGGTGTTTCAGTACTTCAAAGTGGCTTGGCTCATAAGAATGATGACGAGAATTTTACTAGGGCCTGTAATGGTATGAGAAGGAGCAACAGGGCAACAGAAAGATTTAGGTTGGACATAAGGCAGAACTTCTCAATGAGATCTGTTGAGATGCTGGCACAGGTTGTCCACAGAAGTTGTGGATGCCTCATCATTGGAAGTATACCAAGCCAGGTGGGATGGCGTTTTGAACAAACTGATCTAATGGGAACTGTCCCTGCCCACAGCAGGATGTGGAACCAGATGAAACTTATTGACTATGTATGGACTAAGAAACTGCACACAAATTTGTTTGGTGGGGAAGCTGGTCGTCTTTCTTTTGGGTCAGTTTAGTGAGTCACATGATTGGTTGAAATCTTGAGTAAATCGTATGGTGAAAATTTATATGAAAGATATGTTTAAAAACTGTATCATGTTCGTGTAGATATCTCTTTTACACTCAAATTTGCCTTTATCAGTAGCGGCTAGAGTAGAAGTGTACTGCCCAAGTGTCCTGCCATTTCTTCAGGGGGCATCCTTGAAAAGCACAGTGGTTACTGACATTTCAAATAGCAAAAGATTTTTTCCTCACAAGAATTAATGTATTGGAAGTGGTGATGCATGAAGGGACCTAAGATTTCAAGCATATAAGGACAGTATGTGTGACATAAAGGAGTAGGAGGCAGAAACAGGCTTACCAACTTGGGGAGAGGGTGGCTTTTTTGAATACATGACTGGTGTAAATCTTTTCATGTGAGCTTTCTTCTATTTGAAGAAGCTAATGTTTTGATTACTGCCATCATTACACTTCTCAGCAAAGATCAGGGTGCAAGTCAACCAGGAAAAGATGAAGAAAAGGGGCAATGGTCAAGCATTCAGTCTCATAGGTGAAGAGGCTGGCTTCTCTGAATGATGATTCAGCCTGGAAAGACAGCATCTCCTCCCTTTCATGGGTTATCTGTCATCCTGTTCTTCTTGGCCTTCCCTGGCAAATACAATGAATTTAAATAAATCAGACAGTCTGCATATATCTTCCTTCTATTCCATTAATTCTTACATCAAAAAATGCTTTGCTTTTTGTCATAATCAATCAACTGCTGTGTGGGACAAATGAGCTTGTGCCTCAAGATGAGAGGAAAGGCCAAGCAGGGGAATTGAAACATGACTGCTGCTGGCAAGTCAGAAAGAATTGGTGGATGAAGCCTTCCTTAAACAACTGGAAGAAGCCTTCCATTCACAGGTTCTAGTTCTCATGGGGGACTTTTGCCACCTAATAGCTCCTAGGGAGACAATATGGCAGGACCTAAGGAATTGAGGATTTTTCTGGAGTGTGTATATGATGGTTTCTTTTCCTGCTAGTGTTTAATGAGCCAATAAGGGCTGCTGTTCTGCAGTTGAAGAAGATGGATGGCACCCTTGGCTGCAGTGACAATAGATGATGACATTGAAAATCCTGGAAACAAGGAAAGCAAGTTCCAGATAAAAATACTCTCTGTGAGGGTGTATGTAAGTTCAGGTCATCCTGGTCAAGAGTGTTGTAAGAGTATAGGAAATGGTTTTGTTCCATTTATTTTGTAATGGTGGGATGGAAAATCCGTGAATTTTGTATGCCTGTTGTATACAGGGAAAATTCCCCACGCCCTTTCTGCAATGATCTAACCTAAAATTTGCACAGATGCAACACATTGCTTTCGAAATAGCTGCTATTATCCTACCAGCATAGAAATCAGAAAAATGCAGCGCATTTAGCCAGTCCAGTTGTGCCATTTTGTGGAGGCAAAGAAGTAGGTAACTTTATTTTGACAGTGTCTGGTGGAATACCAATAGCTTGGAGAAACGAACTTCTTCGAAAGTTCTCTAAACATCTTTAATGTTTCTTGGTGTTAAAGATTTTGATACTGACATCTTACTCTGTAGAAATTCTGTTTAAAATGTTGTTTGTTTGAAATATTTCCGATATGAATTAAATCTACTGATTATGACGTGTATTTTGCTTTGGGCTTCTTTGGTACAGTGTTTCCTTTGTGCATTTGTGGGAGGTACTGGAGTAATCAGAACTTCTGTTTACAGAATGACAGAATACACTGTAATCAAAAGGAATCTTGTTTAAACCTGTGCCTAAGCAATCCTTCAGTATGCTACAAAACTACTTCACAGGGAAAGTCAAAATGATTTACAAAAATATTCAAAAATGAATGTGGTGTGCTCAGGATTAGATTGCAAACTCTTCAAGACAGAGGGTGTTTTCTTACTCTGGATTTCGGCAGAGCAGTACTTCTAGACACAACCGTATGTTATTATCAGAGCCGGGGTAATGATACCATGATGCTTAGATGACTAGATAGCTGTAGGCATGGACAGATACATTTTCAAGGCAAAAATAACTTGTCTTAGAGAAATTCTTATTACTTATAAGAATGAAAGGAATGCTTAAGTACTTCTGAATTTGTTCTTAAAGGACTACCTTTAAGATCAGACATGTCAGGAAGGTCGGAGAAAAGTAAAATGTGTAAAAAATCTGTAAAATTCAGAGTCTTCTGCATGTGATCTAGTTGCATGGTAAACAGAGTGGATTTATTTATGAATCAAAAATACAGTGTTAGGCTGGAATAGAAGAAGATAAAGGTACTTGTTTCCTTGAATAATCATACTCATAGTGCTGTTGGTCTTAAGAGTCATGCTGGTTCCTTCATACTGCTACGTAGGAAGTGCTTGCTGTATGTTGCTCTCATTGTTTAGCATTACAAACAGCATCCCATGAAATGCGATGGAGACAGAATCACAGAATGTCTGGTTGGAAGAGACCTTTTAAGATCATCAGGTCCAATCTTTAACCTGGCACTGCCAGGTCTCCACTAAACGGAGCTGAGAGAACTTTGGTCATTTAACTCTAGAGAAAAGGAGGCTGAGGGGAGACCTTATTGCTGTCTACAACTACCTGAAAGGAAGTTGTAGCAAGGCAGGGGCAATCTGTTCAATTGAGTAGCAAGAGGGAGAACAAGAAGAAGAGATCTTAAGTTGCACCAAGGGAAGTTTGGATTAGACATTGGGAAAAGTTTCTGTATTGAAAGGGTTATTGGGTGTTGGAGCAGCTTGCATGGGAAGGTGGTGGACTCCCCATCCCTGGAGGTATTTAAGAGTTGTGTAGATATAGTGCTGAAGGGTACAGTTTAGGTCTAGGGCTTGTCACTGTTAGGCTAACGATTTGACGTGATGATCTTGGAGGCCTTTCCAATCCGGACGATTCTGTAATTTTGTGAAATCATGTCCCTAAGCACCAGCTCCACGTATCATTTAAATACCTCCAGGGATGGGGACTCCACCACTGCTCTGGGTAGTCCGTTCCAATGTTTGATAACCCTTTTGGTAAATAAATTCTTTCTAACATCCATCCTAAGCCTCCCCTGGTACAGCTTGCAGCCGTTTCCTTTGGTCCTATTGCTTGTCAATAGAGAGAAGAGGCTGTCTGCCTCCTTGTTCCGCCCTCCTTTCAGGTGGTTGTAGCGAGCCACAAGGTCTCCTCACAGCCTCCTTTTGTCTAGGCAAAACAAACCCAGTTCCCTCAGCCGCTCCTCAAAGCACAAGTGCTTCATCAGCTTCATTGCCTTTCTCTGGACATGCCCCCACATGTTTGCAACCGGAAAGTAATTAAACAATGATTGTTGTTGAGTCTCATGCAATCACGGATTTGGCTCGCACATTTTGGTGTGTTCCCAGTGAAAACACTTCAGACTGTTACTTTAGACTCAGTAGTATCAAAAAATGAAAAATAGCGTAATCACTTGCCCATCGGGTAAAAATTCCAACATTGGCACTTTGCTTCCTCTGATCCCTGTGGGGACAGACTTTCACTGTAGAATGAGAGTACGTTGGTCTTGGTGTGCACTGAATGAACCTGGCATTGAGAGGATGGTTGTGACATCTTCAAGAGCTAGTATACAAAAGGCTGTGGGAGTAGAGGGATCACTGACCCTTTTTTTGATCAATTCATAGACTATGTGCTGTGTAGGGAAAGATTATTCTCTGTCCTGACTTTTGCAATTATAATATCACTGAGCAGAAGTTTGCTCTACAGTGTACTTTCTTGTTGAATCTTGGACCTCTGATTTTGCTCTCCACTGTGCATTTTTGCCCCATCAAGAGTTTTAGTTCCTGGCTATCAATTTCCTTGACACCAAATTCAATGACATTTTGCTGCTTTCAGAAGATTTTGAGTTATATTCTTTTAATTTTAGCTACCTGGATAAGCTACCTTCTATTCTACAAGGTGTATCAGTGCTTTAACAGTGCTTCTTTGCATGTTCTTGCATAGGGTTGGCTTTGGTGCCCTGCTGGTGGTTTAGACACATTGCAAACCTTAGTGATTTGTCAAACGTCTGCGGTGGAGTGACCTTGGCTGGATGTCAGGTGCCCACCAAAGCTACTTTGTTATTCTCACTCCTCAACTGGACAGGAGGGAGAGAAAATACAATGCAAGGCTCGTGGGTTGACATAACAACAGGGCAATCACTCGCCAATTACTGTCACAAGCAAAATAGACTTAACTTGTGGAAGTTTGATTTATTACCTATTGAATCAGAGCGAGATAATGAAAAATAAAATGTGCAGGGTTGTGTTTTTCCTTTCTTAAATATGTTATCACACTGGTGCTACCACTGTCACTGATTGGCTTAGGCTTGTCCAGTTCTGACTTTATTGGGAAGCTTCTAGCAGCTTACAACGAAGCCCGTCCTGTAGTTCCTCCATTAGCAAAACCTATCCACACACACCCAATATAATACCTGTTGTTCCACAGGTACTCTGCACTTGTTTTTTCTTAAAAAATAAATGGGCTTAGTCTGGTTAAAGTATTTAATATTGACTTGAGCTATGAAATACTTCTGCTTGTGGGATAGTGAAGCATGTTTTAGTGGAGCTAATGCATTTTGTGGTATTCTTGCAGTGTTTTCAGAATTCCATAAGCAATGTGATATTTGAGTAAGGTGTGCTATTGCACACTAAAAAATACTGAGTATTTTAATTTTTTTTTTTAAAATAAGAGATGTTAGAATCACTGGGATTTTTTTCTGTATGTGAAAGTGATTGAGTGATGCATTTTATGAATGGATACTGTGGTAGGGAAGTGTAAGGTAAATAATATTTTTGCTCTTGGCAGGATTTTTTTTAAAAAATGGTTATAATTTAATCAACATTAAGTTTGTATAAGCTGTTAGTTTTGGCTGAAAGGCAATTTGGTTCAGTACTGGCTGCTTGATGCAGCTTGGTGCTGTTATTTAGCTGGGTGATGGAATTGCACTTTGTGGCTGCAGTGACAGTTTCTGCTGTTTCATGAAATTACAGCTTTCAAAGCATACAGCCTATTGCCACAGAACCAGAATTGTTTGGGCTAAAGAAAAATCCAATTATTAAGTCAGCACAGCCAAGTCCACCACTAAACTGTATCCCTAAACACCACATCTACATGTTGTAAGTATCTCCATTGAGGGCGATCCAACCACCTCCCTGGGCAGTTTCTTCCAGTGCTTCATAACACTTCCAGTGAATTTTTTCCTTACATCCAACCTCAATCTTCCTTCACACAACTTGAGGCTGTTTCCTTTAGTCTTGTCTCTTGCTACCAGGGAGAAGAGGCTGTCCCTCTCCTTGCTACAGCTTCCTTTCAGGTGGTTGTGCGGAGCAACAGGTTCTCTCCTTAGCCTTCTTTACTCTGGGCTAAACAACCCCAGTTCCCTCAGCTGGCCTGCACAGGACTCTAGATCCTTCCCTAGCTTCATTGCCCTTCTCTGGAGACACTCCAGCGCCTCAGTCACTTCTTGCAGTGAGATGCCAGAAACCTGAACACAGTACTCAAAAGTGTGACCTCACCAGTGCTGGAGCGCAGGGGGACACTCATGTCTCTGGTCCTGCTGGCCACAGTGTTTCTGATACAGGTTAGGATGCCGTTGGCCGCCTTGGCCATCTGAGCATGCTGCTGGCTCATATTTGGTCAATTATTATCTCCAGATCTCTTTTTGCTGGGTAGATTTCCAGACACCCTTCCTCTAGCTTATAGTGTGGCATTGTGTTGTAGTGACCCAAGTGCAAGGCCCGGCATTTGACCTTGTTTAACGTCATACCCAATTTCTTTGTGTTTATTCTCTTGCCAGTAGCTAGAGACATCTTTTACAGGACCTGACTTACCTGTCCATTTCAGAATGAAATGTCTGGGGAGTACCCTTGTTCACCACTGACCAGGACAACCACTCCTAAGAGTAGACTAAATGCTTAGTTTTGCAGTTGCTAATGTTGGGCAGGATGGATCATGTCCTTCTGTAACAATGGATGACTTTTCTGTTTTGCTTTATGTTGAATTATATTGTCATTTTGATGATAAGTTGTTCTAATGAAAAACCGTAGTGACACTTTAAAGAGAGAATTTCCTGTGCACACTTCTGCTGTGCCTGTCTATCTGGCTAAATCAGCATCACAGTTAGGAACACATGTAAACCTTATGGCATGGAAAGTTTTAGTGGTATTTTAAACTAAAAGTTTGTTTCTAATGCTAATGTAGTGTTAACTCTGTTGCACAGACATGGAAGTAATGACACCTTTAATTGATGAACAAAATTCAGAGAACGTCTCAGATGAAGAGCACGTAAAGAATTTCCTGCCAGTTGAGAAGCATTATCAGCTTGATAATGAAGAAGGCATTACGTATGTATCAGCTTGCTTAGTGTCAGCTTGTTCAAACTGGTTGGTTGCCTTCGATTTATTTCTCATGAGTAGTTTATTCAAGTCCTAAGGGCTTTTCTTGCACCCATGGTAAAGTTTTGTGGCTTTGCATAGTTCATAGAATCATAGAATCATAACGGATTGGAAGGGACCCCAAAAGATCATCTAGTCCAATCCGCCTGCAACAGCA